>JAJONR010007222.1:0-58541 GCA_029582245.1 Solanum etuberosum
GTAGTAACTAGTTATTTTTTTTATATAATTATTTCACATGGTACGAATAATCTCCTTACACTAAGAATGAGTTTTTTTTTTTTTTTTTTTTTGTAAAATTTACAATGATACGTAATTTTACCTCCAATATAAACTTACGAATTGAATTTTACATTTTAAAAATAATAATTGAAATTATGATTTAGAAATCTCAAAATTTATAGAGGATGTGATATTTAAAATTATAATCCTAAATTACATATCACAAGTCCAAAACCCTACCACTGAATTTAACTACATTCAAACCTTGGAATTATATTGAAGAAAAATTACGAAGAAATGTAGATTCACATGCCCTAAGAATTGAAAGTAATTTGGAGAGTTACTCTACTTGGTGTACTGTCCTTATAAGACAAAATATTGAGAATAGTAGATGCTAATGCATTGCATCTACAATTTTATGTTAACCACCAAAAGATTTTATTAATCTATTTAAAAATTTCATAAAAATATTGAAGAAGCATTTTTGAAATGCCGAATGTCTATCGAAAATAATTTTTCTACCTCATAAAGATATAAGATAAAATTTACATATTACCCCTTTTTTCGGACCCTATTTGTGGGACTTTACCAAATATTTTGTTGCACATTACAACAAAATAGACTTTTTGTTGCAATAATTTTTTTTTAGCAGCAATATTTATCGTCACAAAAGAATATTTAGCTGCAAATTGAATTAATATCATCATATACAATGTCGCTAAAATTTTAAGCAACATTTATATATAAAATTTAGTATAAATACATATATAATATTATTACTGCCTAATAATTATCACAAAATCCTTTATTTAGCGTAGTATTATTGTTGTACTCATTACTCAGAGAACTGAAGTTGAGCATAAGTGGACAAGACCATGACTTACTGAGTCACATGACATGCCCATTTTCGACACAGATACGGGTCTTGGTTTACACAAATGAAATTTAATAATTGAATCTACACAGGTATTAATTTTTGTTATTAATAATAAATGCAAAAACTATAAGCTAGTACTACCTTTTTCCAAAATTGATAAAAAAAACATAGTAAAACCAAAGAGTAAAAGAATTAAGTAATAACGAGGATAAAATTATTAATGAAGATTGAAAAATACAGAAGTGTGGACGTTGGGATTCTCTGTTGAGAGCAGAGAGAATTTTATCGTCGACATGAATGGAATATATTTATTATTTTGACAACATTTTATCGTGTTCTTCACTTGGCAACTTCTGTGCATGTACAATTAGATTCCACTTACCATACTTCCTGATGAATGGAGGACCGATCGATTATCTAGGTTTTCACGAGCGTTGGCAGGTTTTAAAGTGTCTGTCAAGGGCGTTAGCATATATACGAGGTAATTATAACTATTTGTACCTCACATCTCGGCATAGAAAACGATTAGAAGACAATCAGAAAGTTGACAATGTAATTTGTTACGCGAGGACACGATTCTTTACTTAATTCATATATTATATTAGCTCGGGTAAATATGTAACTTATTGCATTAAAAATCAATTACAAATAAAGGCACTTACATATTATGCAATAATAAAAATAAAAATAAAAATCGGATGGTAAAAATCAGTTAAAAGCACTAATAATGTAAAGTTAAAAAGTCGAATAATATTAAACTTTATTCTAATGTAGTATCAATGAATATTGTCTTCATTCTAACGTGCTTAGGTAAAACATTACGAATCACTTTTCATTAATTTCGTTAATATTTGCAATATTCTTATGAAATATTTTTATTAACTTCGTTAATATTTGCAATACTCTTCGCACAACTATTTTTTGCACCGATTCTAAACATATAACTCTAGGTTCATCGGTACACGTTAAAAAACATAATGTAATGAATAATTTTTTTTTTACTAAAAGTCTCGATTTCAAGGGTTATGAATGAACAATTTTTTAATAAGAAGTGCTTCTCTGTTATAGTTTCATGTGGGTTGAAAAGTTAAAAATTTGTAAGAGAAGGTGTTTCTCTATTATAATTCCGATTATGAGATATAAAATTAATTTTCTTTTATGAATTTAAACAATTTATATATTATAAGTATTATTAAAAAAAATGAAAAAGTATTACTTAAAGAAAAATCATTATTAATAAGATGTCAATCTCCTCGTAAGACTTGAGCAACTCTACTTTATTGGACTTGAGCAACTCTACTTTATTGGAGTTAGCTTTTAGAGCGTGAATTAGTCACAACTACACAGTTATTTTCCCGGATCGAATCAGATTCAATGCACAATATCTTTACACAATATGATATTAAGCTGTCATAGTTTACCAAAATAACATAAACAAAATTAATTTATCCTCATAATAATAAAAATTCACTATTAAATCCACAAAACAAGACAAAGAACAAACAGAAAAGAGATGCCATGAAGTAACCCTTCCACCAAACACCAACCCTTTTACCTTTATCCCCTTCCACATTTCCATCTCCCTAAGACCTTCTTTTTCCCTTCTATCATCATATTCATCTTCCTCTCAATGTGAACACTTACACATAGCCATGGCTACTCTCTTTCGTCCCTTTTTCTCTAATTTCCTCTCTCTTCTCTTCCTCTTACTTCACCTCGGCTGCTTCATCTCATCCCAAAATCACTCTTCAAAAAAGCGAAAACTCTCTTCTAATCGCGATTCTTCACCTCCACCGCCGTCTACTCGTCTCAAATCCTCAACCACAAACGCTATTTCCTCTTCATGGTCTTACATCAAAAGTATTTTCTCATCCAATAAACAAAAAATCAACACCCCAACTCACCATAACCCTTCAATTCAATCTCCCTCTTCTTCAACAAGGTCCCTGCAAAAACCAATTTCATCAGATGACCCAATTAACCGCTCCGTTTCTCTAATACCCGAATCCGAAATCACCTCCGATCAATTATTCTTCCCTTTACGAAACGATATATACCCATGTACTTTATGTGGGGAAGTATTCCAAAGCCCCATTCATCTCGAACAACACCAATCGATTAAACATGCAATTTCGGAACTCACAGATGGGGATTCCGGTAACAATATAGTTCGGATCATTTTCCAAACGGGTTGGGTTGATAAAGCGAAGAACCCGGTTATCAATCGGATCCTTAAGATCCACAACAGCAAACGGATCCTATCCCGGTTCGAAGAATACAGAGAATGCGTCAAGCTAAAAGCGACCCGAAACGCCGTCGTTAAGAGAGACGAACGGTGTATAGCTGACGGCAATGAACTGTTGAGATTCCACTGTACTACCTTCATTTGTGAGCTAGGACAAAATGGTAATTCCAGCCTATGTACTCAGCAGTACTGTAGTGTGTGTGGAATTATAAAAAGTGGATTCTCACATAAGATGGACGGAATTTCCATGCAACCTACCAGCTGGAGGGGACACGTGTCGGTACCTGAGGAGATTGAGGAGGAATTCGGGTTCATGAACGTGAAGCGTGCGATGCTGGTGTGTCGGGTGATTGCGGGTCGGGTCGGGTGTGATCCGGGTTATGTGGATAAAGAGGATTCCGGGTTTGATTCGTTGGTGGGTAGGGAAAACGGGTCTCAGATGAGATTGGATGAAGAAGATGAACTATTGGTATTTAATTCAAGGGCTGTACTACCTTGTTTTGTTATAGTGTATACTGTATGATTAGTGATAATTAATATGCTGTGTGTTAATTATTCCATGAGAAATTTGGTGTTAATTTTCAGTATTACCACAACTTAATAGAATAGTACTTAATATAGATTACCAGTGTGTGTGAATGAATCTCAATTTAGGTTCACTTAATTTTATTACAATTGAGCATGTTTGGGAGAGTTAAATCGAGTTGAAGTTATGTACCGTCAGTGTAAATAATTGTTTAGAGTGTCTATGGAAATAACCTGTTTAATATATAAGGTCCGACTATACAACAATCTCTCCCGACCAGATATGTGAGAGGCTTAGAGTAGGCAAAAATGATTTGATGGTTTAAATATTTATTTAACATGTATAATTGTATGTATTTAAAATATAAATCTTATTTTACACTCATATACCAGGTTCGAATCGAAAACCATGGATTTTTATTCTGTGGAATCCATATTGGACAGTGGATACGCCACTGATATCTTTAAATATCCATACAAACTATGTATAAAAAAAGTTAAACCCCTTAGTTTATTAATTTTAATTTAAAAAAATCTAAGTTTGGTACTACTAGTTTGTTAAAATCTTTTCCTAGTTGTCAAGTGAGAAGACAAAAAGTCTGATTAGATAGTAGTGGTTAGGAGTTAAATATTTAAAATAGTGGTACAATATATAGTCCAGACTATAGCCTCATATATAGACATTGTAGGATCGTCTTAACTCACTTAAGTTTGTATCCCGAAGATTCTTAATAGCTCAATTAATTGATTATCTGAATTCTTATTTTGTTGAGGGATTAGCATAAGGGTAAAAAAGGTGGTAAAACTATTATAGTACTACATGAGTGGTTTTGGATGCCTTCTTGAATAAGGTTGTGTTTTTTCTAATTAATATAAAAATAATGAAGATTGATATACAGTACATGTATAATAATGGTATCACATGGTTTGTAGTAGGGGTCTAGTGGGATAATCGTGACTCAGTTTTGCACGAGGACATGCCTAAATATGCTGTAAAGCTACCTAGCTACAAGGGTGGTGCAAACTGTTAAACATCATTTTAGTCATTAACAATTTGGTGTACATAATCATTAGAAATTATATATATATTACTTTGAATAAATAATATGATCAGATGATTTGTAACACACCACAAATGTGGTATAGCAGATGAAACTGTTTTTCCCTTAATCAAAAGTTTCAAAAAAATTCTGTGTTTCCTCCCGAATGAAACCGTCGGGCTTCAGATCCTTATCCAATGTATTCTATATTAGTTAATAGTTTATTGTTACCTCCTCGTGCTGTTATATATATTATCCGAATAATCATCTGACCTTAAGGCTGAATAATATCATATTCGTTTAGAATACTTTCATTTTATTATTACTTGTGATTTGAGGATTAGATCTATAATTCATATTCGTTATGCGATTTGAATTATAGCATTATGGTCAAAACCTCTCATTTTATGTAAATCATTCATTTAATCTTTCGAGAACATCAATGCCACACAATAGAAGTAGCTTACTATATACCCCTTGTATTGTGCCAACTAGATTAAGTAAATATCTGAGAAATATTTAAATACTAGAATAATAAGGAATCCAAGGTTTCATCGAAAGAATTCATAATCTACAAATAAACTAAAAACCAAGAGAGGAAGAAAGAGAGAAGAGTTCAAAAGGTAAAATATACATCTAAAATATCTCGATTTTTATATTTTATAGGTGAATTATTAGGTATATGAATTTCTTACATGATCTAGTACTAAATATTTTTTTGAATACTTGAGTATATTTTTAACCTTCACTCAAGAAAAAATGAAATGATTGTTGACTCCATGTCGAACCAAAACAGATAAAAACCCACAAATAGAGAAAATCTATCTTATTAGATATACATTTATACCATACATGTTAATTTATATCTATATACTTTTAAATAATTATGTATCTTAGCACTAATTAAAAGTTACCTATTATATATTATGAAAGATATATTTAGATACATGTATTTTTGCTGCAAAATACACTAAATTAGGGAGAGAGACAAGCGAGATAGGGAGGGAGGTGAGCGAGATTTGTTATGTATTACACATACATACAAATTTATTTGGATACAATGTATTTAGAACAAATTACATCTAATGTTTGACCCATATCCCGAGATACATATTTATGGACGCACCAAATCTCTGATAAAATTTGTGATATTGCAAATTAGAGTGTATCTAAGTAATTAGTTTCTAAACTAGTGGAATTTCGGTAAGTTTCCAAAAAATGATTATATCTAGAAGTGTTGGGCCGGCCCAAAAGTAACAACGAACCAGCCCACTAAAATCACCGATTCTTGAGCATCGTGCAAACCCCGCCACTTTCTCATCCGCATAAATCTCCTCAGTTTGAACTTCAAACATACGTGTTTTCTCCATTAGAGGAACTCTCCAGTAGAGTATTTATTGTTGTTGAAGAATCATACAGCTCAAAGGCACAAAAAAATGGAGAAAATCAATACTTTATTAACAATAATTTGACTAATTGCATAGTTTTGGCCTCGAATTCAGTTCCCTATAAACCCAAATTCAACTTTACCCCCTTCTTCTCCTGGAATCCCGCTTTCTGATCTACATTTAGCTTCATTCTCCATTAATTACCCTTATTAAAATATTCCCCATTGTTTTTCCACTGCCCCCATGTCTTCTTCTATTGCCTATATGGTTTTTTCAGATCCACGCTTTCCATTTGCTTTGCGTACTCTTCAAAAAGCAATATATTTCTCCTCTCACGTCTTTTACGTGAGCTTTTTGGCTGTACCCAGGTGTTTGAAGCATTGTTCGGAACCTAAATTTGCGATTTGGGGTTTCTTAATTTATTATCAAAAGGGTATTTTTAGCTGGTATTCTTATATGTAGTGGCTGAGATTGGAGAAATAATTTGTGGTATTCTTGATTGGAATCTGAAGATTTAAGGGTATGTTCTTTAGTGCTGTTTATTCTCATATGGTAATTATGAAACAATTTGGGTTAAACCCATTTTAGTGGTTTAATTATTAATCTAAATATGATTTTAGGATTTAGGAATAGAAATAGAGGTAATTAGGAATTGGAAAGAAGTTAAGTTGGATTTGTATATGTGTTATAAGTTAGTGACTCTTATAGCTGTTTCATTTTGTAAAGATTGCATCTTTAATTGTGTCTGCTTAACTTTGAATGTTCTCTTGGCTGTTTTGTTTCTCTTATATGTTGAACAGAACTTTGTTTGAGCCCGTTAACGAATTCATACCTGATATTTCTAAAAAAAATTGTTATGCTTGGAAGAATGGGTGCTTCCCTTATACTTCTGCACTAAAACTAGCTGAAGATGCAGGACTTAAACCTTTCTTCCAGATTTTTCTTTGTTGGGAAGGTGGGAGTAGCATTTTCTTATGGAACAAATCTTATACTGGGTTTTATAGAGCCTCTAATGTTACGTAAAAGGATAAACTATTAACATACAAATGAAATGGACTCGTGTAGAATGATAGGTAGGGTTCATATAGCCAATCCCATCTAATTTGGGATTGAGGGTAGTTGATTCATTGATTGAATGATGGGTTTTCCATTGGTTGGCAGTTAATCAAATTCAGATACTGCTAGTGTTACTTTTCATTGTACCAAGGAGGAGAAAAGAAGTAGGCACCAATGTTGGCATTCCATCTTATTCAAATGCACAGTTTTATACATTTAGTTGCACTTACGAGTATTTGGACTGGTGTAGCAGACTGTTGATAGATTTTAGCTGTTGTCAATGCAATCCAGAGCTCTTTCTGTGCATGTTAGATGTTGAAACTGATTCCTTTTCTTCTTTCTTGATTAAAGGTTGTATCAATGTCCTCTGCGGTTAAGTTGGAATCTGTTATCTGTCAGACTGGTGAGGAGCCAGATTATACATCTGTAAATGGAAAGGTGGCATTTGCCAAAAGATTAAATGTAGTGCGCAAAATTCTTGAGGGATTTCGTAGGCAAGGAGATTGGTCGGTTATCAAGACATCAATAGGTGCAGTTCAAAGAGTAGCTAGCAACAGGTGTTGTGCTGTTCAACTCTCTACTAGAAATCTCCCCCTTTCTCTTTCTTCTTCATTTTATTGGTCAAAGGGGTAGGAGTTATATGAAGCATACTTTCCCTTTAGGAGCTCTCTTTTTGATGTTTTTTTTTTTTGGATGTTTTTGTTATCTCTTTCTATGTTGTTTATTCTTTTCCTTTAATAACATTCAAGCTGAATGACAAACAAGCCACACACATTCTTCAGTTTGACCTTATTGGACTTCCCCCTTGTCTTATTTTGCTTTCATGGATGTACTCTTCTTTTCTTGAATAAGAGATACTCATTAATGGAGTTATGGAACACTTCATGGTTTATATGATACATATGTGAATGTCAGCCAACATTTTGTAACCCTGCATTGGAGTCTTCTTCTTGCCTTCAAAAAAGGTCTTTTTGAGTCTGCTAAGATCAACTAATTGGTAGTTGTCTAATAGCTAGCTATTATAGTTCAACTTAGCATCATTACAATCCATACCTTCAGAATATAGTGGAGTATCTTTCTCTTTATACACAATATCTTGAAAGGCAAAGAAAAAGATCTACCTTGGCAACGAACACGTCATTGACTGAAAGTTTATCTATTGTGGATGTATAAGCTTTGGAATATTTCTCATAACTGCTCCCCAGTTAGATACATAGACTTTTAACGTCTTCCAGCTGGACGAGGCAAGGGCCTGTTCTGAGAAGTGATAAGCAAATGAATTATAATAACTTGTTCTTTCATCTCACAGGTATTCCAAAAGTAATCAAGCTGTGGATACGGAAGGAAAAAGGGAACATGGATCTGGAAGAAATTCTGGCCCTCTTTTGTCTGGAACTGCATATTGCCTTTCTTCTTGTTGCATGATCATGCTGAACAAAATTGTCCTTTCAAGTTATTCGTTCAATGCTGGGGTCTCATTGATGTTTTACCAGGTATTCTCTACTTATGGTTGACACATCTTTCCACCCTTAGGATTAACAAGATGAGGCACATTTATGCTTATGGTTAACTATGATGCATGTTATATCATTTGCCTATTTTGATCTCCATGTGGAAACTTTTGGTTCATCCATTTGCATGTCCAACATCCTTTTCAACCTTGATTTTGACAATCTCTAAACAAATCCCTCACATATTACATTCTTTACCTAGTACCCGGAACCTACCGTCAACAGATGTTATTTTATGAAAGCTTATTCTACTTGGGCTTCTTGCAGAATCTTATCAGTACTCTTATAGTTGGTATATTGGGTTGCTCTGGAGCAGTTACAGTGGAAAAGCTCAATTGGAAGCTAATTAAAGTTTGGATCCCCGTGAATTTGATCTTCATTGGCATGCTTGTTTCAGGCATGTATAGGTAATATCTGATTAGTCTAAACTCACCATAGATTTAGTAATGATTAGTGGTACATCATTATGCCGATGACATTTACATGTGCACCTTTTCAGTTTGAAATACATAAATATTGCAATGGTGACCATTCTGAAGAATGTGACAAATATTTTAACAGCAATTGGAGAGCTGTATATTTTTGGGAAGCGGCAGAATCAGAAAGTGTGGACTGCCATGTTTGTTATGGTATGTTTATGTCATTCATCTGTACAATGTATATTTAGTTGTCAAAGGGGTCACATCCTCAAGGAAAATGGTCTTTGTAATTCTTATGCGTATATATGTCATCATAGTCCATATTGAATCATGTGAGAACTTGGTATAGTAAACCTGCAGTTACCACTACACAGAAGTCCTACTAAGCATTTACTTCCCTGAGTTTAATTAGATGACAGTCACACATACCTCATTTTTTGCTGTGTTAAAATGATGTACTAACATTTAATTCAGAGGCAACAAAATTTGATTCAACAGTTCCACTTTTCACTTTATCATAGTAAAGGCCAAAATAGAACTCTGTCTGGCTTCTTACTCACTGAATGATAATTTAATTCTGTTGTATATGATCTACTTTACGCTTTCCCATTACTATGCCCACTCCAGCCTTGCAAAAAGAAAATTTGATTGGCAATCTCATTACTGATGCTACTATCTTCTTTCTTTTTTAGATTATCTCTGCTGTATCTGGAGGTATAACAGACCTCTCATTTGATGCTACGGGGTATGCTTGGCAATCAGTTAATTGCATTCTCACTGCAAGCTACTCAGTATGTACTTTCTGCTCCTCATCTTGATTGCTCGTACCAAGATTTTGCACAGAAATTGGCTTCTCTGACTTCTTTGAATTATAAGAAAACCATAAATTTAGACTTTTAATCATATAACAAGTCAAACTTCAAAGTATATGTTTTTCATTTCCCTAATCTGTTGATGTTCGTTGGGCATCAATTTTCAACAGCTCACATTGCGACGTGTCATGGACAGAGCAAAGCAATTTACAAAATCTGGATCTCTTAATGAAGTTTCCATGGTGTTACTGAACAATGGGATATCTATACCTTTTGCTATCATCTTGATCTTCCTGTTTGATGAATGGCGTTACGTAATTAATGCGTAAGTGTTATATTACACTTTTGAGCATCCCAGCAGTCTCCTCTTTTTCTTTTTAATCCTTCACGTTGGGGATCCCAAATGAATATTGCAGTTTCATACCATTCTTGTTTCATTTGCAGGGATGTAATTAAGATTCCAATGTTCTGGGTTGCTGCGACAGCCAGTGGGCTGCTTGGGCTAGCCATTAGCTTCACATCAATGTGGTTTTTGAAACAAACTGGTCCAACCACCTACAGGTGATTTATTCTCGCTTGAATTTTCTTGGTGATTTGCATCATGAACTACTTAGCATTAGATGGTTTATGTGATAAAAAGCATTCTGCTAGCTTGTTGATGATCAAGAAATGGACCCAATTGAGCACTTTGGCATGATGTTAATTCTCGATGGATATTTGACATGCTTTCTATGTCCTATATTTTCTCCATATACCTCTTAAGAGAATTGGAGGAATGATGGAAGATGTAGAATTATTTGCTATCATTTAAGCCTGCTGTAAGTCTTCGCTGATGACAGTTAGATAAGGTTAACTCGCATTTGGAAGAAGAAAAAGAATGGAACAAAACCTACTTTAATGAGATCTTCATATTTGTTTGTATTATTGTAAAGATATAGTAATTCAAGCTTAATAGTTTACTTGAAAAGAGGTATCAGAGTCATTCTTAAATTTCACATTTTCGTTGCTTTATGAGGTATATTTGAAAGTTAAGACTTCATGATTAATCCTATACTCTTTCTCCTCTTCACAGTCTTGTGGGTTCCTTAAACAAGATTCCCATTTCTATTGCTGGCCTTTTGGTGTTCAAGGTTCCTCTCAGTATCCCAAACTTATTCAGCATACTGTTTGGTAACGTGAACAATCCAGATTCTATTTTAGGGCATACTCTTATTGATTGAACCTGACTGAAATTTGCCAATGCTTTCAGGTCTACTTGCTGGCATACTTTTCGCCAGGGCTAAGATGTCTTGACACTATGCTATGTCTAGATAAGTGATTTGCAACCTGAAATATCAAATGTCATGCCTGTGTATCAATAAAAACACCAAGGGATTCACACAAGTTTCCCTATATACAAGTCATTGTAGGCACTAGGCAGTAGTAGCCCAAAGGAAGATTTCATATATATTTGGTTGGTCAGATGCTCATTCAAGTGAAATGAAGCATCTATCAATTTTGGTTTTTGTGAGCAGTAATTATTCAATTCAGTCATCTGAACATCTTTTTTCTGGAATATAGATCAAATACTTCAACTGTAGAAAAAGGTTACTACATCTTTATTGTCTGTATTGATCGACGTATACTTTATAGTAATCGATTTTCAATAAAAATAAGTATAGTTTAGCCAAAACTATCATCTTCGCAGATGACCTTATGCTTATGGCAAGAGCTAACTCCAAGAATTGTTACACTCTTATGGACTTTAACCAATCTACTGGCCCAAACATTAATTTTGGTTAAGTCCAATGTAATTTCAGGTCCAATTGTAAACTAAGAGGCTATCTCCAACCTCTTATGCATTTTGATCAATCCAACTCAATGATAACTTTGAAAAATATTTTGATGTTCCTATTATTATTTTTTACAAAAATCCTACTTACAACAATGATTTTCAATTCATTATTGATAACTTAAACATTAGACTCGCTAGGTAGATGACAATTTTTTTTTAAATTTTATTGATTCGTACTACTCTTGTTAAAGCTTCCTTAAATAGCATACTTAACCATGTAATGCAATACAACATTAGTGGTTGTATCCTTCAAATCGTAACGACGAAATTAAATATTTCAATAATGGTTTGCTATACATAATACTTATGTCCCTAATATGATTTCCATTAATGATAAAGTTGCGTGTCATCTAATTTCAAATGATCTATTTGCAATAAAATCTGCTTAGAAAGCTCTTAGACTTCAAAAAGGATAATATTATTTATAATTGTAACAATAACTTCAACTGATTTGAAAAATTAAGGCCCAAACAAGATTAATCATATTTGTTTTGTTTGCTGCAATGTAAAATGTTCCGGAATATGATTATTCAGAGTTGCTTTTTAATATTACTCCAAACAACAATATCATATATTTTTTCTCCCTGATAAATAGTGTAACATCTCAAATTTAATCAAGATCTAGGAAAAACTAATCTCATTCTATTTACGACATATTCGATAAGCTAGAAATGAGAATTTCGACACCCATCAATACTCATGATATCATTGCAAAAACTACTGAATACGACCTTTTAATTGATAAGTACGATATCATTAATAAACATATACTATAAACGTAAAATGGAGTTACCTTCATTACTTAATAATAATATCACTCTTATCAAATAAAAGATCGTATTCAATAGTTTTTTGCAATAATATCATGAGTATTGATAGGTAGCAACCAAGTCTTAAATTTCATTTTAAATAAAATTATCTAGTTAACCAAATAAAAAAATAATATTTATATTAATTTTAATTTGTGACACCTTAAAAGTGTTGGCATGACAAACCTAAACTCACTTAACTAATGACATGATTTGCACAAAATATTTAGCAAACAGACTTTGCTTAATCTGTGGAAAGCTGGCCATTTGGTACTTCTTTTCACTTTTTTTTTCACCAATAAAACGTTCATAAACTAAACCTTTTAAGTAAAAGGTGCAGGTAAAAACAAACTAAGGATAAATTGATGAAATTTATGAAGAAAATACCACTAAGAGTTGTCTGAAAAAACTAGAAAAAAAACAAAACAAACTTTTTTTAAGAAAAAAAAACAGTTGAGAAGGATCTAACCTCTTCACATTATAAACTCATGAAACGAAGAATTGTTCACATTGAACTCCTTACAAATAGTGTTTGAATGAAAGAAACAAAATAAAAGAAGTAAAAATCATGTGTTATCGACATGTAAAAGTTGTTAACACATATTATTGATGAATCATGACATACGTGAAATTAATCTTTTGAATTTTGTCAAATAATGTGGAAGTACTATTTAAGTCTTTTTAAAAATTGAACATTTCACAAGCATTTTTTAGTCGAGTCTTAACACAATAGAAGATTTAACTTATATATATGAATAATATTTTTTAAAAGAATTACTCTGGCATTGCAATTCTAAATATGTTAGTTATGTCTTACGGTCTTAGCACATATAATACATTTTTAAATGTGAAATAAGGTGGAGTTGAATGGTTTAATTGTCCAAATTAAGATAATTTAGTTTTATATATGATAAGTTGAGTTAATTATATACATATATTATTACAAATAGTGGAATAAACTTAATTATTAGTTAATTATTGATGTAATTATTAATTGTGACAAATATTCCCTCCTCTCTATAAGTAAGAATCAAACAAATTGTCTAAGTTGAAACTCTTAAAGTGACATTAATGATAATGTCACGGAATTAAGCATAATTATTGCATCATCATGCAAAAAACAAGAAGGCGACAACATACGAAAAGTTGGCCTAACGAGAAGCTAACTATTAATTCTCTCCGAATTAAAATATTTTTTACGTTTCACTTTTAAAGAGTCAAACTATATGAATTTTTTTATCAATATTTTAGGATATGTTTTTTTTATCGTATTGATATTAGAAGAATTGCAACTTATAATACTTTTCGTATAATTTTAAATATCTAAATTGTAATTTTAAAATGTTTGATTAATCTAAGTCAATAGAGTAATAAATTAGCTCGAAAAGTTAATCAAATTAACTCTCTAAAAATGAATTATATTACAATTAATATGGAACAAAGGGAATAATACTACTCTATGATCTTCGATATATTTCCCTTCACTTTCTCCGGAAAAAAAAAGACAAAAGCTTTAGTTAACAGACAGCCACAACAAAAGACAGAAACGAAAACGGAAAAAGGGATTTGAGAATAATATATCTATACTTTATCTCTCAATTTACGTGAGTACAAAATATTAAATATGAAGGTAACTTTGATCATAAATTTGAATATAGATCTTCAAAAATTTTAAATAAAATTTATATATTTGAAATTACACGAAAAGACATTGTAAATTATGGAATGATTTTGTTATTTTACTTTACATAATATAATAGTTTATATACATCGATGAATTCTAGTCTAATAAAAAGATGAATTCTAATTAAGTCGACAAGGATAAATTGTGGTGGCCAATACTAATGATTCAAATATTTTAAAAAGGTTTGACAAAATTATCGTTAAAAAAAAAAAGAAAAAAAAAGGATTATTCAACTCCAAAACAAAACAGTTAAGACATTCAAATAAAACATGACGAGTATGTAACGAATTATACAAGAAACTGAAAACTATAATAAAACGAGAACCATTAATCATTCTTAAAAACACGACAAGATTAAGATAATCCATAATTAAACAAAAACAAAAGTACTACTATCCCACAATATTTTTTTAACAACTCCATTTCTACAACATAACATTAATAATACTAAGATTAAAAGAAGGTTTTGTTGAAGGTTCCACCTTGAGATAATTGAGAATTAGTTGAATTAATCATCTCCATCAAATCAACTTCCTTAATGTTTCCTCCTCCTGATGTAGAACATGCTTGATTAGTATTATTCATGCTTCCACATCCAAAACAATCTTGATAATTAGAACCATCTAGAAGGTACGAAAGGTATAGGTCAGGAGGATAATATTGAGAATAATCAGGCATGTAATTTTCCGTAACCTTTTTTGTTGTAGTGTAACTCTCAACGTTACACTGATTTTCACTAAAGGAGTTCAAACCAGACGAGTTCTTGTTGAGAAGATCTTGAGTTACTACTTGTGTCTCGATAGTACCATTAGTACTAATATTGTTATGTCCAAATAAACTTTGCATGAAGTTCATTTCTTCATCATGTGTTTGATGAGTCATCAAAGACGGAGAATCGTCTTCGGAGTACGGTGGAGTACTTCCTGTGAAAGTAGTGGCGGTGGAACTGTATCCACCGCCACTATAAGTCCCACCGCCACCGTAAAATGAGGTGGCGGTTGGGGGGGAATTATCATCACTCATAAAGTACTTGCTTCTAATATAATCTTGTAGAACGGTGGAACGAGAGGACGATGATTTGCGTTCACATTGAGTATCATCACCTTGTTGATTTTTTTTGTTTTTATTTCTCCTTGAATTTTGCCTTCTTTTAGTTGCATTCCAATGATTTTTAATTGCATTTTCAGTCCTTCCAGGAATTCTTTTAGCAATTTCAGCCCATTTGTTTCCAAGTTGCTTGTGTGATTCCACTAGCAACAATTCTTCTTCTTCACTCCATGTATCCTTCTATTAAAAAAAAATTTAAAAAATTAAAGATGTTTATGATTTACAAGAAATCTATTTTAAATTACTTTTTTGAATAAGGTGGACACACTTCTATAACAAACTTTGACGCTTTGTCAAAGAAAAAGTTTTTTCAATCACGAGAAAATGAAGGATTGAAATGAGTCAAGCAATTGTTAAGAAGAATGAAAACAAAAATACATAAAATCAAACCCTAAAAATATCTTTTTGACGGAAATTCTTGTGACCAAAAAGAGGTAAAGACCATAAAAATCAATTAACCTTTTTGGTCCAACCCTAAAAAAAAAAAGTTTGTGTTGTCGGTTTATCAAGAAAGAAAGAACTTGCTTAATGTCATGTCGGAAGTGTAATTAAGTGTCTTTTCGACTATCAGGAGAAGCAAAACGTGTTTTTTGAATTTTTGTAAAGAATGATCGATTCCTCGATACTAACATTTTTATGTTTTTCATGGACTAGAACGTCCTAAAACTTTTCTAATAGAGGGATCATTCATTTTTCCAAAAATAAAAACAACAAAGGCCTTGAAATTAGTCTTTGGAAAATTATTGAGCACACATAACAAATAAATCATATAAAAATGGATGGTGTAATAAATCTGAGTGATTAAAATTATAGCAAAACTTTGTTCATAGATCATCTTATTTCCAGATATCTAGAGAAAATGAGACGAATTAATAAGTATAGTTAGGGAAGTAGTGTTCTAGAAAAAAACTAGGATTTTTTTTTAAAAAAAAATAATAATTAAAAACACTAGATCGAGAAAATTAATTAATAGAATAACAATCATAGGAGAAAAAAACCTTGATATCGGGACGTAGATGATTATGCCATCTTTCTCTACATTGTTTTCCTGCTCTTGCTTCCATTTTCTCAGCAATTTGTGCCCATTTTCTTACTCCAAATTGTTTAACCAACCTAAGCAATTTCCTTCATAATCCCCAAAAAAAAAAAAAATTAAATACAACAGTAGCGTACTCAGTATGATCTGATGAAGTAGAACGTATACCTGTCTTCTTCATCAGTCCATTGTCCTTTGATCAAATAATTTGTTGATGAATTTCCTTCTTTCGCCTTTTTTCCACTCTCTTTAACTTTATTTTTTTCATGATCAAACAAACCATTATTTTCTTGCATTTCATTCATATAAAACCCTTCCATAACACTTGGCTCTGGCAAATTTGGCCATGATATCCCATTTGCATGGCTACTAAAACTTGCATTACCACCAACAAAATGAGAAAAATCACTAAAAACATTTTCATTATTATTTTTTTGTTGAGGAAAATAATTTTCATGACTCAACAAAAACCTATCTATGGCTGTTAATGGAGGAGGAGGATTTTTTGATAAATTTTGATAAGGAAGAAAAGCACTTTCTCCTTCCATGGAAAAGAAAAAAAAAAGGAATATTTTCAGCAAAAAAAATTGCTTTGAATAAAAGGAAAGTGAGTGAGTTTTCTTCTAGGTTTGGAAGATATAGATATAAAAATAGCTAATAAAGAGCTTATCATATGTTATCACTATGCAAAGAGGTGAGGGTTAATCTCAGCCGTTGATTTAAAAATCAATCCAACGGTTTAGAAATGAGGTGTGAGTGTAACTCCTGAGCTTCCTCTTTGTGTCAACAGTAGAAAGAAATTAAAAGTGGGAGAGATTAGTGCTGTCCTTAATTAATTCTCATTATTGTATAATTTAAAAAAAAAAAAAGTTTAATGGTTTCTAATTCATTTAGAGTTTTAATTTTTTTTGTTTTATCAATATTCATGAGATGCTAGCAATATAGTCAAAGTCAAGGCTACTCTAAATAGCCTAAAATAGTATTTTTCAAAATAGCATAATAATGTAATCTTGAAATGTGGTTTAAAGATAATTGTTGAGATGATCAAAGCAAATTACGTTTGACGAATAAAGAATGGTATTACTAGTGTTCAAAATATTTCAAGTATTATTATTTGCGAGGTTTAAAATTATTACAAGTAAGTCAATTAAATCGCAAATGCCTTAAAAAAAAAATGGAATATTCAAATGAAGAGCAGATTATTTTTACACATGCTTATCTCCCATTGATGGGCATTGGACCTTACAAACTTGATCTCAAAATATGAAGTCCCTAAGAAATAAGCAAAGAAAGAATTATTTTGTATAGAATTAATTCAGTTGAAAATTATTGTTATTTCTGCCTATCACGCTAGACTTGTATATTTGCGCGAAACTTATACAATTTTTGCCTAAGCCTTACTTTTTGTGAAGCAACTATGGACTGTATTTGGAACACTTGGTTGGGCTTATACTCCCCTCAACTTTGTAATTGTAATTAAGAATGATCAAAGATAAATAAATATGTAAATTTTTTAGCAAATGAACGATATATACTTAAAGAAGATTGGTTAATTTGAGAAAATATCAATGAAATGACTTTTTTTTAATATCCAACATACTTAAGTCAGGTAGCTTATACAAAAATTAAAAGGTTTTTTTATTCGAGGTACAAGAAAATTGTTTTTTCAACCATTTAGAATTTACTTTTTGCTTTACCAACAATCAGGAGATCCTAAACTATCAATTATAAGGGTATTATTTCGGTATTATTTTACACATTTGATAAAAGACAAATAAATGTTCAAAAAACGTGCAAATTCATTTTGTAAGAGATAAATAAGTGTATAGATTTTTTAACAAATGGATGATGTAGACATGAAAAATACGTATGTAACTTATTTTAACAAATGGAGCTTTTACTTTCAGCTTAAGTACGTTATGTAACTTATAAAAAATAATAAGAATTATTTTCTAGACATGCAAGAAAATTATCTCTCCAGTCATTTAATTTGTTTTTGTTTTACCAATAGTCATAAAATGCTAAAATATCAATTATAAGGTCACTATTATACACATTTGGTAAGAGATAAATAAATATGTAGACTTGACTATTAAATGGAGTTTTACTCTCAATGTACTAAATCATGTAACTTATAAAAGATACTAGAAATGATAAATTTTTTCCTAGGTGCAAAAAACAATATATTTCCAATTATTTAGAATTTATCTTTTGTTTTACCAACAATGATGAGATGCTAAACTATCAATTATATATAAGGTCATTATTATACGCATACAGTAAGAGATAAATAATTGTGCAAACTTATTTGATAGAAGAAAAATAAATGTGTAGATTTCTTAGCAAATGAATGATATAGACATGAAGAAGATCAGTTAATCTAGAAAAATTCCAATAAAATAGAGTTTTTACTCTTGACTTAAATACGCCATATAACTTACAAAAGTTTCTAAGAACTAATTTTACCGGAACAAAAAATTCCAATCATTTAAAATTTATTTTTTATTTTATACCAACGGTCTATAAAACATCAATTATAAGGCCATTATTTTACACAAATCTAGTAAGAGACAAATAGTTAACGAGCAATAAACGTGCCAATTGGTAAGACATAAATAAACATATAGATTCTTTAACAAATGAATTATATAGACATGAAGAAGATTGAATAATTTGAAAAAATGTCAACAAAATTGAGTTTTTACTCTCGGTTTAAGTACGACATGTAGCTTATAAAAGATTCTAATAAAAATCATTTCTCCCAATCAGTTAGAATTTATTTTATGTTTTATCAACAATCATGAGATGCTAAAATATCAATTATAAGGCCATTATTATACACATCTAGTAAGAGTCAAATAAAGGGATAAGGCATAAATATACCCCTAGACTCTATGACCGAAATCTCAGAGACACAACTTAACTAAACTAAGGTCCTATTACCCTCATGAACTCATTTTTTTGTAATTTTGTACACCTTTTGGCTTACGTGGCACACTCCACGCAATTGAGGCGCGTGGGAGATATTTGAATGTCACGTAAGTCAAAAAGGGATACTCGTACCTTTTCTCGTCAAATAAACATGTAAATTTTTTAGCAACTGAACAGTATAAACATGAAGAAGATTTGTTAATCAATCTCGTCAAATGAATTAATTTTTTTTTTTTCTCTTGACAATAATCAAACCAAGCAACTTATAAATTTTTATGAGAAACAAGAAAAATGTTTTTCCAATCATTTAGAATTTACTTTTTGTTTTACCAATTACAATCATAAAATGCTAATATAAAGTATAAGGCCAATATTATACATATTTAGGTGGAGGTGGAAAAAAAAAAAACCTTTTTCTAGTGTACCAAAAAAAGTTCATATTTATCCATTTTTTTGTCCGTAAATTAAATTAGGGATAAATTATATTTTAAAAATAGAAGGAGGTAAAAGCAGAATAATTACTGTTCTTAAAGGCAATCGGAATTTTATTTTAGAGGATAGGGTGAATTAAAAGGATGATAATTAATAAGGGTAATTGGTGCTCTTAATTTTCTCCATAGTGTAATAAGAGGGAATTATGGACGACTTTATAAGCTCCATATTAATACCTCTCTCAATTACTGTTAAATGCTTAATTACTCATTTAGAGATAACATGATGACCGGCCCCTTTAATTTGCTTAAAGGGTAAATACCACTTTTAATCCCTAAATTAATGCTATATACTGGCTTAGTCCTAGTATTATTCGACTTATCACTATTAACTTTTAATTAAATTATGCGGGAAATTTTAGTTGTTCAGCTAACGGCCCTTAATTTGATATTTAACATCTAAATAAATAATAAGTCCTACACATCACTTAATTACCCTAATTCTGCTTGAGAAAAAAATTTTCAAAAAATCTTACAAATTTGTTCTAACTCTTTTTCCTTTAAAGTATTGTATGAAAAATTTAAACGAGTTTGTATTCTTCCAAAGGGGGGGGGGGGGGGGTAGATTAATAATTATGTTTGTTGACTAAATTTGCTCAATGATCATAAGCTTACTAATCGGATCAAAAACTTGTTTCACGTGTTATAAATCGTAACTTCACAAGTATTTGTTTAGAAGGTGTCATCCTTGAAAAATAATTGGATGATATAAATTGATAAAGAGAGAAAATATAAATTTATAAACGAAAAATAAAGTATTACTCTTATAAATGATAAAAAATAATTTAATAAATATTTTAAGAGGAACTTTCGCATATAGTCACTCAAAAATAGCCTAATTACACTCCATAGCTATAGTTTGCTAATTACGATTCATAGCTACATGTTATAGGGAGGAGAGTGGCGAGCGAGACTGGGAGAGGGAGGAGAGAGGGCGGAGAGTGGAGAGAGGTAAATTGTATATGTATATAGGTTAGATAATTGTATACTATACATATATATTTGTATATTCTGGCGAGAAAGATTGGGAAAGGGAGGAGAGAGGCGAGCGAGATTGGGAGAGGGAGGAGAGAGGCAAGCGAGATTGGGAGATGGAGGAGAGGGGGGAGCGAGAGAGGACAATAATTTGTATAATTCGCATCTCGTTTGTATAATTCGCGTACGTTTGTATAATTCACGTATTTTTGTATAATTGGGTAATATAAAGTCTGGATTTATACAAATATAATAACACTCGAAATAACAAATTGATACAAACATAAACGTATGAACTTTAAACAATTATACAAATTACATTATCTAAATTAAATTATACAAAATCCAAAAACTACACGTTTATACAAACTTTTAAAAGTTATACACAAAAAGATTGAATGTATATGATGACAACTGAAAACCAAAGAAAATCATCGTCATATACAAATACAAACAATCGTATACAAATACAAATCAAACAAAGAATTGTTAGCTGCGAATTATA
The DNA here is from genome assembly GCA_029582245.1 of Solanum etuberosum. Classification (NCBI taxonomy): domain Eukaryota; kingdom Viridiplantae; phylum Streptophyta; class Magnoliopsida; order Solanales; family Solanaceae; genus Solanum; species Solanum etuberosum. The sequence goes on from JAJONR010007222.1 coordinate 21,267, forward strand.
CAAATGTGGCGAATTATACATATACAAACGTGGCTAATTATACAAACTCGAAGTCAGCCCACGTAATTAATGTATAATGTTAGTCGCGAGTGGTAATTATAACAAACTATAGCTATGATGAGTAATTAAGTAGTATAAGTTTGCTTAACCGCGTAATTTTCCCATATTTTAATAACTTTTGGGCCTCAAATATGTTGGGCCTAAAGCTCACTTGCTTGGGGTTGAACTGGCAGTGGGGCCTCGTATCTTTTGGGCACAATTACTGGTATGCGGTACTCAAGTATTTAATCACATTCTATTGTGTTACTATCAAATTATATAACTTTACTAAGATTAAATTATAAATCAAAGTGAGATATGTATTAATTAATCACGATTTATGAATTACAGTGTGTGTAAAGATGTGTGTCATGTTTATAACTGGATTCAGAAAAATCCATATTTGAAATTGAGTACCAGTTAGCCACTTCAGCCCACATCTTTCAGATCAATAAGTTATGAATCCCAATTTACTGGTTTACTGGGCCTACATCTTTCAGCCCACATCTTTCAGAACAATATTCAGTAAGATCTCATGAGGCGGGTTTGAAGAAGGTGAAATATACGCAGATTTTATCTTTAGTATGTGTGGGTCGGGGTAGAGAGATTGTTTACTTTTAAATTGTTGTTAAGTAGTGAGCTACTAAAAATATCTAAGTAGTGACCAACAAGGTGAAAGTTACGCAGAAAATCGAATCCTCACCAAAAGGTAAAGTTCAAGTAGCCGAAGCACTAAATTTTATTGATTGATGAAACACACATGCTTCATATTCAAATAATACATCTATATCCTTAACTACACATGTATATTACGTAAGTCTTAAATACTATAAAATATGAGTGTTAACATCAAGTCAATATGAGTGGATAAGCACCTAATGCACATCAACTACTTTCGAAAGTACATATATCATGTCTTTATTTTTCCTATTTTATCCATGTTTCATGATGAATATTTTTGAGAAAATATATCAACAAAAGAATAACGATTTGACAAGCTAATATTAGCTATCCTTTTCTTTTTTTTAATCAATATTAGCTATCCTTAGTAGAATGTCCATGTGTTATGTTGGCTATTAAGTATCTTTGAGTTTGACGACTCTAATTAAAGAATTATTTACTTTCTTTGTCTCAAAATAAGAGTTATCTTAACAAAATAAAATAAACTATCCTAAGTCCATACATTTTCAAAAAATATTTATTAAATTGGAATAATTTAATAAACCCCACATTATATTTATTGATACTTAATGAATATGATTTTTGCTAAAGTAATACTTATTTTGGGACGTCGGTGAATTTACGTAAGTGGGCCGATGCATTCACGAAAGACATAAATACAGAGACAAAACGTAAGCTATTTTAGGTCCATTATGGATGGGAAAAGGCTAATATATATAAAAACAAGTGGACAATTTCCAGTCGAAATGTCAAAAAAGCAAGTTATTGTGCTCGTGATATGTGTCTTCTCCTCTTTAACTTTTCCACAAAAGAATATGACTTAATTATATACTTTTTCTTTGATCATCAAAGTGTTAAATCAGATTTATAAAAGTATAGTTTAAAATTGCTGAATCATGCTGTTATTATTTTCAAATAATTAGATAACACACTCAAATATACGATGAATATTGTTATATAAGGTGTATATAAGGAGCGAAAGTATTTTAGTTTATTTTTTATAGAAAATACGACCCCATGTCTGTTTGAAGAGAATTTTTACTTCAAAAGAAAAGGTATATTGCATTAAAAAGCATATATCACTCGTCTCTATCCTTCTTCTAACACATAGCTACGAATCGTAATCAAACAAGTTAGAGAGCCTGATTATACTTTTAGTCATAATAGTTATTTTTAAAATTTCCTCTTGTTCATACGGGTAAGACTTTTTAAATGATTTGTATATTCAAATTTTGGTTTGTGGCAATGAGAAAACATTAATGGTAATTACTTTTTCTTGTGAAAATAAAATTTTACATATTTTTACCATTTAGATGTTAGATTGTGTCACATTGGTTGAGTGAACCTGCTATTGCCTCCTTATAATATACTGTTTTAATGAGTAACCCTCACCAATATGAACTTTGCTTTTGATTTAAATCAAGCTCTGTGATCTGTTTTTTGTTACTTAAAATAACAAACACTTATCCAAATTTACAGTTATCAGCTTTCTCTTACAAAAAGCGTAAACACAATAACATAAAGATTAGGATATACATAAATTTTACTCCTATTTTTGTGAGGTTGAAAGATTATTTTTGATAAATTCTCAGGTCAAAAGAATTTAGTAAATGAATATATTATTTTGAATTAACTTGATTATATATACGTATTCTTATTTCTTCAAGTAGGAATCTACTAATTTGTTTCAATATTCACTATGTACTGTGTGACAAACGAGCTTTATTTCTCAAATGTGTTTTTTTTTTTTGAAAAAAACAATATTACCCACTCCATTCACCTCTACTTGATAAATTGACTAATATTCAAAGCTAAATTCAGTTAGATTAATTCAATAACTAAAATTTAGGTATTCAAAAACTATATGAGAAATATTATAAGTTGCACAATCCTTCTCGTATTAATATAATGAAAAAATAAATTTGAAAATGTTAGTCATAAAGTTTGACTTTTGAGAGACAAAATGTGACGAATAAAAATAAATCGAAAGAATAATATAATTACAAAATAAAAAGGGAGAATAAATTAAGAAAGAATATTTGTGGTATTAATTTATGTTCCTCTGGCCACCTCACCCTACCAAATGTGAAGGTTCCTCGTACACTGAACTAAGCAAATTAAAGAAAATCACATGAAGTAGTTCTGTATGATATGGTCTTTCATATGGAAGTATGATGTTGAAATTAAAGTAAATGTCTTACATTAATTGTATATTGACGGTGCTACCTTGCTGCAAAGTAACCGTAAATTTTAAAAAATATGTATTTACAGCGAAATGAATTATGATAGGATGGTTGAATCTCTTGACTTTAATAAGAAATATCAGATTCAAGCTTATGAGAGGTTGAGATGGAAAGGAGTGTCGTCCTTAAAAGTAAATTTTGTACTGTGTGAGTATTAATTTAATTTGAATCCAATATGAATATCAGAATTATTAAAAAATAATTCTTGACATTTTTGTTTATAAATTGTATCAGTTATTATTGCCTAAAACCCTGCATGTCTCATTATATAGGTTTTCTTCCACAGATGTAGTTCCTAATTTCCCACTCCTTGTGATGTGACAAATACATTAGCTTAATTAAGGGATAATTAAATTAATGAAAAAGATCTCATATGCTTACTTATAGTTTGAATGGAAAAAAAATATTATTAGAATATAACATTTGTAATCCCAGAGTTTGAAGAAAGAAAAATATTGACAGAGCTATTATATAAATATTAAACATTTTAATTAATTAATCTCTATATTCCATTTACTGTTAATTACGTACGTAGCACAAGTATGAAACATATTTATTCCCTCCTATTTTTCTTTTTAGTCCATATAAAAAAAAAGTTTCTCTCGTTTTTTTTACAATTTTATAATTTCAATTTTACATGTAACATGTTTAATACCATAAAATTAAAAAACATATTGACTATTTAACATATTATTAATTCAATACCATAAGATTAAAAATAAAAATATTCTTAAACTCCATATCAAATTAAAACAGGACAAACGAATAAAAACCGCAAAATGCTCTCCGTGTAAAATGATTTCTCGATTATTCCAACCATTTTCCTTTATCAGAAAGTATGGAGTACCGTGAGAATCACGAGGATTGTAATCGGTGAAAATTGGTCAATTGAACACTTTATAATTTGAATTTAAAAACTGATCATGCAAATATTTCTTGTTTGTCCTTTTGTGATCTATTATATAAAAAAATCAAATTTCTTATAAAAATATAACATCAAAAATAAATTTATAAAACATTACAAAATCAATTGCGACTACTATCTAACTACTATCATCGCAATTTGAGACTCGTATATTATGCATTATAAATGTTCGTTAATCATTTGATTACAATCTGTAATTCCACTAATTTTTCAATTTAGAGAAAGAAAATTATTTTAAGAAATATCTTCGAATACTCAATAGATATTTTAATCAATTTTTATTATTTTATTTAAATATGTCTCACGTGTAATATTTAATAAAGTGATTGTGCGCCACCTTCAATTATTTATTTGGAGCACAAGCTAAGGTCCACACAATTGCAACCAAATCTTCGTCGTGAACGAAAGGACTCTAATTTCTCAATTTTTTTGTGATTTATAGTAAGATAAGTTCTGTCTATAATGGACTGGCCCTTCTATTATTCCCAGCAGAAAAAAAGAAAATTATCATCGTTATTATATATTAGCTAACTCAAATAAAAATAGTAAATAAGCAATCTCTTTGTTTAAAAAAATGATGTAAGCATATAGAATAAGAGTTAAAAATACTAAATTTTCATTGATATATCAGAAAGCGAATTTTTTTCTGCTATACTACCGATTGTTGCTTTCCCTTTACATCAAACATATAGATATATAATATATGTTTGTAAATAACTATTTTTAATATAATTTGATGTAAATATTTTATTTACTCCTACTATGATCGACGGCATCATAATACGAAAGAGACATTTAGATTGGTACTTCTAGCATAGTCACGTGACAGTGTGTCATGACTCTTTTCTATGCAAAAAAGATAATATATTTATAAACATTCGCTTACTTTTTTGTACAAAGAAAAAAATATAGATCTTACAGTAGATGCACATATATTATATTATATTAAAATAAACAGTCCGGTTGTTGTAATAGAACCATCTTCATGTGCCAAACCGTACTGTGTTTAGTGCATACAGCATCCACATAGCACAAAGCATGGGCTGCCCTACGCATCGGATCATGTCATTCAGCAGAGCTACAGAACAACAACAACAACAACAACGAGTCTAACACGGTGGAGTATGAAGAAAGAAGAGTATACGTAAATTTTACTTTACTTCAAAAGTAAAATAGAGGGTGTTTCCGATAACCAGCAAGTAACAAAAGTTCCGCATTATTGCAATTATCTATTAACAAACGTTTAATTACAATTTGGCCATGTGAACTATGCAAAACAAAAGAAAAAAAAAAGGAAAAATGTTAAAGAAAAATCCCCGAGTAGAGAGACCCTCTTCACTTTTCTCTGATCTAAAATAGCCAAGACTTGCTGAATTTACACATTTGAAGAGGAGCTGTATCATATTATTACTACTAGAAAGTAGTAGTTATTATTTAAATAAGGCCAAAGGGATATTGGTTTGTTAATTAACAAATCCAAGTCACCCTACTTGCTCTTCCTTGTCTCCAACAAAACCACTGTCCAGCAATTAACAAACAAAGGGAAAGTCCAAGTGAAGCAGTTGATGATCAAATGTAGCAAACCAAAATTATCTTGGACACCCTTGTTGTTATCCCTTTATTTTATTTTTCTCAATTGTATCTCCTTAACCAATAAGATTTTTCTTGGATCTCGTCTTCTTGTTTTTGTCCTACATCTGCCACATTAATCAATCATCTTTATTCTCTTCTCCGTTTTGGGATTATAGATCGGTATTGGAAGAGTCGAGTGGGTAACAAGTATCTTCACCACCAGTATTCCAAAGAAAATGAGCATAATTAGCTGCATAAAAGTTATTGCTTGGTTCTGCAGCTATAGCTTGATTAAAGGTCTCTTCTGCAGCCCAAAGGTCCTTCCTTACTTTCCAGAGAAAATTTGCATACTTATTCAATGCCTCTGCATCCTTTGGCTCCACCTCTGCTGCTTTCTTGAAGTACTTTTCTGCTCTGTTTTGTAACAAAAACACAAAAATCAGTCCATAGCAAACCAATAATTGAAGAGCATATAGTGCGATTCTACACCTCTATAACTTAGCTCCAAAAATGTTGTCCCACCCATGTCTAATTCTCCAAAATACATACTATTTGGAGGGATATGACACGGATGCAACGGTATTTTTGAATGATCCGAGCAACATAGTAATTTTCTAAGACTAAAATGGGGACTACATACAGTATGATATTTCAATGGGAACCCAAACCTTGGGACCACTCAGAATAGTATAATATGGGAAAGATTTAAAGTACTACCACACACTCCTCTATCAAGATACAATTCCACCCAAAGTATACGAAAACGACAATTGCTTTGTGAAGGAGATTTTTCAAGCACACCAAAACAATTTTTCTAAGAAGTAACTACGTTGACCTTATGTTATCAGCTAATTGAGCAAAAATATCATGACTGAATCTTCCCAATTAGGTAAAGTTCTCATCTTAGCACAAATAAAGGATAAAAATCTAACATAAGAATAAGAGAGAGAAAATTTTGGTACCTGTCATAATCTTGGGCGACCAAGAAAAGAAATTGAGCATAATTGGTTAGCAATAGTGTATTTTGCGGTTCTTGCTTTAGCTCCACTAGATACAGCAGCTCTGTTTTGATATACTCTGCATAGTTGCCGACTTCAATATTTGCGTTTATTGGAGAGACAAATCTTTGCATGGTTTCATGATCCAAGGACTCATCTCTCACTGAAGCCTGCATCTTAGAAGCCTCATCTACAATTGAATTCCAAATATGCAACTCTTCTTCCGTTGTTTCTTGTCCAGATACACACTCTTCTTCACCGACCCTACTGCTCTCGATTGAAGAAATCCCATTCGACATCTGTCCGTCAAACCTCCCATCACCATCATTTCCACTAGCAATTGGCTTGTAGCTCCCACCACCTCCATTGCCTCCACCAATTGAAGTAACTTTTCCACTTGAACCTGACACAGAAAATGTCTTAATTGCAGAAGAATCAAATTTCTGGTTGAAATGACTCTCATCTAAAGTAGAAACAGTATCGGTGAGTAGTGGCGGTGTAGCAGCAATAGCAGCACTGCTTGCCATAGAATGAACACTATAATTAGCCAACAGTATCATCACATATACCATTAAAGTTGGTGTATGTGAGAACACTTGCTGGAATAACCACACAAAAGATGCATGCATCTCCTTCTGTACTCTCACTAAGATCCCCTGTAGATCTTCATAAAACAGCAATTCCCTCATCTGCAAAGTATAGCTTTGCAGTTCTCGAATTATGAACACCATATTTGAAAATGCTTTTTTCACTGAACAGTATGCTGACTCTCCTGCTTCTCTGATCCCATCTTGCCATTGTTTTTTTCTCTTTATAATCCTAAGAGAAAAAGGGAGATCCACACTATTCACCTTCCATTCGATATTCGCAGGAATTATCTCGTCTCTTTCAGGCCAATCCGGTTGTTCCAGAGGATCAAACGGCCTCTGGTTCTCCAAAAACTTAATATCATAACTATCACTGCTAATACTTTCATCCCTTTTTTCTACAGAGTCAGTTTGAGAACTTATAGTACTGGGATTTTCAACGTCTGATAACTGGAATTTCTTTGCCAATTCTTGTATCTCCTTCGAAAACTCTTCATCTGAAAATGAATCTAAGCTGGCGCTTGTGCTAGAAGCCCTTCTAATTGTGCTAGTCCTTGGCTTAAGCTGGTTACAAGATTTAGATCTGTATAGATTAAACAATTGGGTACCAAAAAGTGCCGATTTGTCCAGCCTATGGACATACCGGCAATTAAGAGACCCTTTCCTGCTAAAACTATGGCGTTTTGAGGAAGAATGGGAAGAAATTGCAGAAGCAAAAGTTTGAGAAGAAGAAGAAGTTGAGTGAGGAACAAAAGGTTGAGCCCATTGCAAACATGTAGTGGCAACTTTCACTCCCATTTTTCTCCACTCAAAAATTCTTAAACCAGAGATTATATGGAGGGTTGAAAAGAAACAACTCAAAACTCGAAACCGAAACCCAGAATACTAGCTACAAGAAAGAAGAAAAAAAAAGTCTCAACCCTTTTGATTCGGATCCACAAAAAGGCTTCACCTTACTTTCTTCTTTGATTTCAAATTCGAGATCCCAAAATCTGCAAAAACAAGTAAAAATGAACCGACCAAATAAGTCAAATCACGTTCACAACTGTTTCCCTGAAAATACACGGAAAGGGTAAATTATATAGTTTGAGTTGAACTGAATTAGTAAACGCAAATATTTATAATAACCAAAAAGTTGTTTCATCCATTAAAATAGGATCAAAATAACAGAGTTCAATATTAACAAAATCAATAAAATGGACATAGAAATTCATCTCAATTTATCAAAAAAAAAAAAAAACTTACGGCCTAATAATACGCAGCACTGTCACCGAAAAAGCAGTAGCACTGTCACCGGAAAAGCAGTGATTTCCGGCGGAGAAAGCGAAGTATGAGCACCGCAGAAGACTTGCGCTTATCAACAATTGCAGTGTAGTTGAGGTGTTATATATATGCCAGCTTGAACGAAAAAGGCACTTTCTATATTATAATTTTATTAATTATTATAAAAATAAACAAAAATATAATTATTTATCAAAAAAATCTCAACAGAGTCCAAAACGGACGGAGAAGTACGAATAGAATCAAGTAGTATACACGTACTATATTATAAGGAGTTGAGAAGTTGCCGGTATGATATTTTACTGTCTTTTTTTTGCTATAACGCTAGGATATTTTTGACAGCTGTGCCCAAGTCATAGCCAATTTGCAATTTGCAATGAAGAAGATTCTACATTTTTTGTTTTACTTAAATTATATGAAAATATTTTTTTTATCATATTAATATTAGAATAATATACATGGGAGTTTGTATTTGTATTGAAAAATTAAATAATAAAATGTGTATATTAACTTTTAAACTCCTAACAAAACTGACTGATAGCTAGTGGTAAGGAATGAAAGCATGTCCATGCTAGAACCCCCAAACTTCTCATTCTCTCTCCGCCTATAGTTTTAAATATCTAAATTTGACAAATGAAGAAGAATGGAGGGATTATAACATTAAAAAAAATAGACTTTTACTGCTTTAATTGTTTATTAAAGAAGTGATTTTTTAAATATTTTGCAAACAAAATTCTCAAATATATTTTTCTGTGAAGAAGTGAGTCGATGTTTATTTTTTTAAAAAAACTCATATACTAACAGTTAACAATATTTTTATAAGTTCTAATCATTCAAAACAATTTTTTCCGTATAAACTACCGTATGTTTTTCAAAAAGCTTTGTAACAAAACTATTTCCAAAAGACATCTAAAATGGTGTTAACTTTAAAATTCATGGGTGGAGCTAAATAGTAAATAATCCAATGGAATTTATTGAATTTCTTTCATCAAAAATTATTTCGTCTAATATAAAAAAAAAAGTAAAATATTTATCTTCCTTAATGAACTAAAAATGATTAGTTACATGTTTAAGTCTGCTGTGTTGCGTTCTTAATAGTTAATTTCTTAATATTAGTTCTGCCACAGTATATAAATGATATAAGTACTATTTTATGAGTATTACTACTTAATTAACACACAAAAATACAGCAACAAGTGGGTAAAAGATCTCCCACAGAAGGAATCAAATCGTATAGTTTGTACACATTCACGCCCGCAAATTTGCCGGTAGCCTATTACACTTTATATGGGAACTAGGATTCACCGTATTCCTCTGTCTTAAAATAATTATCATATTTTATTTTTCGAAAGTTAATTTAAATAAACACTCCAAATTCTGATTCCAATATACTTTATATTCAAAAGAATTATTAATAGTTATTTTTTCCTTATATCGATATGATAAAATATATCTTAGTCAAAATTCTGTGAATTCTACATTTGAAAATTAAAACGTTGATAAGTAATTTGAGACCGAGAAAATATTTTTATCCAGAGAAGTATTAAATAAACAAATTAATTACTAATTTTCTTTTCGAACTATTGACAACCTTAAAAATACTTATTTAATATACTTGTAGGGGCATGGAGTTTTAAACTATAAGTCAGAAAAGTATTGAAAACACGTTAAAGCTTGACGATAATATAAAAGTGTATTTCACTCATATTATGAAATTGAGTTATATCAATAATTTAAAAATAAAACTAATAATATTTAACTAATCACATCGAATTTAAAGGTGTTTTTTATCTCATAAATTGTTGAGAGTCAAAAGGCAAATTGGAGAAAGGTAGATATCTTGGAATATGGAGTGGTGTAGCAAACGAGAGACTCGTTGGGTGATTAGTTAGTTTTACGCGGCTCACTTCACGGGACTTCTGGATTTTAACCAACAATGGGAACGTGCCACGTGTCCAGTAGATTTTTTCTATAATATTTTATTTTACTTTAGCAATTTTGATGACACGTTTCAAAAAGTTCACATTTTAGTTTAATTGGCTGTCATTTATTGTGTAAAAGCTGTACTTACTTTAACATAAGAGAAAGTCGGTTAATTGCGATTATGTTATTATAACAAAGATTTTTTTACAACTTAGTTTTGTTTGTAATATAAGCAATGAAGCATGAGAGGTGAGATATTTATTATTTGGCAAGTTGAATCTTTAATGATTTGTATATTTAAAGGAGCGGTCACCTAGTCATTTTATTGACTTATATGAAATAAAAAATAATGAAAATTTTCAAAACTTCCAATAACGCAATCATATTAATATATTATTCTAATTATTATTTCAATCGAGGTTTTTTTTTATCCTAACAAAACTATATGTAATGCGTTAGCAAGGAAACCAAGTCGCGAGTTTAATGTAAGAGACATGTGGAAAACTATTCATTCCAAAAAAAAATTAGGCATAATAAAAAAACGTGTCCTTTAAAACAAGACACCATCATGTTCATGTAAATAAATTGTCCGTTTCACGAAATGAAAAGATTATATTAAAAGATAATTAATTACTACCACTGTTAATTTTCTGGACCAGTGAATTACAAAATTAACATATAGTTGCACATATTTAATTATTAAAAAAATATGTAAATATGTGACTTATAAATATGGCATCTTGAGATATTTCAATATCGAACTATGGTTTGTTCGAGTAGAAATTTTTTGATAGTTTTCATAACTAAAAAAAATAATATATATATATATAAGTCAAGAAAATAAATTTGAATCAACAATCCACTGTGTAAGTTCAAATATTTCAGTAAGTAGAGTGATAATCCACTGGCGTGTAAGAGGAAATATAATAACCAAATTAACACGTTTAAAAGAAATACTACATGAAAAATAAATCAGAAACTCAGTGTGCATGTGCTTTTGGTACTCTATTTATATAATATCTATTAATTCTTTTAACTAATTTATACAATATCTATATTTTTGATATTCAATTCAGTATATTATTTGATGTGATGAGCCCAGTAAAGCAGAAAACTTAATAATTAACATGTTGCAAAGAATGCAAAGCATATAATAAAAATCAAAAGAGAAAACTCTGACAAATGATTAAGGACTAATTGTGTAATGAGTCAACCTGATTCCAAAGGTACTACTTCCTTTTACACACAGCCTTTCCTTTTTCTTTTCACTTTCATTTGATATTCTTTTTTCCGAACGAGCCTCAAGCTTGAATGAATGAGCTCTCTAATCTGTTAGAAAATTTCTATCACATTTTTTGAAAAAGTCATTCAATTCCTCGTGAAGGAAACAATAATAACATATTTAGCGTAATTTCATTGATAAAGTTTAATAAAGATAAAGTATATACATATGTTATTTTTATTTTGTGGAGATAGAGATATTATTTTCGAAATATTATCGGTTCAAATAATGTATATTAAAGCAAATTTAAAAGGGGAAAAAGCCATGAGCAATGAAGATATCACAATTTTAATAAGAGAATCACTTTGAAGCATATAAAAATAGTACTAACCAAAACAAAATAAAATGACAACAAAGACACTTGCATTTGTTAATTAAGAAACAGTTTAAATAATGAGGATTATTTTTCTTCCAAGCTGTAGCGCAATTACGTTATTAATACTATTTTTATTTCTCACTAAATTTACTTTTTTTTATTGTCATTAGAATTTTACGCCAAGCACTTCTATTTGAAAAAAAAATAGGAAAAAAAAAATGTGATGAGTGATAACACACGATGAATAAAGCTGTGGGTGTCAGAAAAATATATATGAATCTGTTAATTTTAGACCTGTGTTTGTAGTAATAGTGAAATTGTTCCGGTCTTAATTAAAAATCTTGAATTTGAGCTTTGGAAATAAAAAAAATCTTATTAGAAACTCCGCCCCTAAATAATTATTGTAGTACGATCAAATTTAGTTGAAGCTCTAATGCTGATTCTGAATACCGGATAGAAAATCAAAAAAAAATATTTTACTATAAAATACATATTAATTGATATATAATTTTAGATTTTGGAAAATTATTTGGTAAATAATAATTAATATTAAGAGTAAAACATGAAAAAAATAATTCATGACATTTGAAAAAATGACAGGTAAAAGTGAAGATTTATTTTTAATATAGTAAAACAAAATAAAAAATGAAGGCGGTACTATATTTCACAAGTATATATTAATATTCATATATTAGCTTACGTACACGTAGATTTATTCACCTCGATGATCCAAAGTTATTTTACATTTCAACACTAGAGATCATTTGGTACATGTTTTGAAATTAATTATATCCCATGTTTGATTATCATATTAATTAGTTTCAAATTATTTTATCTCATCAATTATATTAAAATGTTTGAAATACTATTCCATATATAAGATAGGAAAAAATAATCTCATAAAATATATCTTATTTCGTCCCTCGTACCATGCTACATAAATTTAGGCCTAATACTGTAGTTGACATATTCACACGTGAGAGATCTCTAAGTAGCTATCTTTATACCTCAATACTAGACAAATCTCCTTTGAACGGATAAAACAAAAAAATTGTGCTTAAAAAGTTTTACTCTCACCTGCAATTTTTTAAATAAATCTTGTTGAAGTGAGGGGGATCCGTGGATGTGTGCGAGACATATTATGTAGTACGGGTAAAAAATATACTAAAGAAAAATTCATGCTTTGAATCTTAGAAATATCGATATATTCTGATTTTAGTTATAGTAATATTTAACTAGACATATTTATATTAAAATAATTGAAATTTCTTCTTTTAATTTTAATATATCCCTTTAGTGAGTTTTCAAATATTTAATAAATTATTAATTAACCTTGTTTAACATTCAATTTGTTTTGTCATCATATGAGTTTAATATAGTTAAAACAAATAGGCTGAATAATGATATATTTCCGGTTGCTTGAAGGTATAATAATGGTTAAAATTAAAATTTATGAATATCTGTTGAACAAAAAATACAATTATTTTATACTGAATTGTTAGAAATGATGCAATTAAAATCTATTGAACATAAGTGATATTATTATGTTGTGTGGAAAATCTACAACTTTCTGTCTATCATTCTCATTGTGCTTTGACTTCTTTTCGTGAAGAAATCATTAACTTTTGTCTTTCTAGTAAAACAAATATTCCAAACTGTTTGTATTTATTAATTTTTCCAATCAATCGTACATTATTAGATTCCCTATAAGAATATAATAACCAATACAGGCATAAGTTTAAAAAGGAAATCTGCCGATTATTTAAATTATTACTAAATGAGAAACAATAAAGAGTATATTCTGAATATAATATTCATGTCGTTTCAATAATATGTGATATTTTTTTAGTTAGTTAAAAAAAGATGATATCTTTTTAGATTTATAAATAATTTAACTTTAAACTTTTCATTTTAATTTTCAATGAGATAATTTCTAGCCACATAAATTTCTATATCTTGTTTTATACTATAAATCTTTAATTTCCTCTTAAACCTACCCAATCAAACACCTTCACGTAAAATAGGGCGATTTGATTGACTATCTAAATTTTCATCTTACCATTAAAAGTTCAATCTCTTCACTATTTTCCATTTCCTGCTCCCCAAAGACAATATTTTAACCTTGATATCACAATCAATCAATTTTTATATTGTATTTATACGATAACATATCAATCATATATTTTTCACTATGTTACAAATTATCCTATGTATTATTATTCTTTGTGTGTCCTAATTATTTATTTATTGATTTGGTTAAGAAAGGGCAAGGAACCAACGGTGCATAATGTAAAGTTCAGAAATTGCGCGGCCCACTTGCAATATTTGTTTTCTTATCACTTAATTAACAGACTGAAATAAGTTCGTAATTGATAGTGACAGCATCGGCCCATGAATTTGATGGGCCCACTCCCAAATTAATTAGCGGCCTAGTCCTTCTCGCTCACGGGAGCATGTTAAAAGATCCGTATTGTTGCTCCAATTAAATTAAAATTGCAAACTATAAAGTTCATTTTGGGTGGCGAGATTTTCTCCATATCCAAAATTTTGAATCAAAAATCTCTAATTAAGGTGAAATATTGATGAAAGATCCCAACAATTACTCAGACCTTCACAAAATTAATTATTGATATGGTTATATTTCGTAATATAACGTACAATGATATAGACAACATTTTCTCCCACCGTTCAATTGTGTTTGACATGAATAATTATACTGTGTGTTATATAATATTTTATTATATAACATAATTTTATTAGATATAGTGTCCAAGAAAAAATAAAAATATCGAAACTTATAACTATATATAAGATGTGTTTAAGAAAAAATAAAAATATCAAGACTTATAACTATATATAAGATATCGTGAGAAGTTTGCGCTTATAAAAACATGTAACTAAATAAAATGTGAAATTGAAATCAAAATATATTTTTTTTCAAAATGTAATAACAATCGTTCCTTTTGACACAAGCTAACAAGAAAATAAGACCTCTGATGGATTATTATATTTAAAGGTGATGAAATTAACTTATGAAAATATAATTTGTCTAAGTTTGAACTGGTTATTGACCCAATCATTTCTAGCTTAATCCAATTCATAATTTTTTGTCAAAATATTTCTATTTAATGTGTTATACATAACCATAATAAAAAAAATTAATTACTAAATATTTTTTTTAAAAAAACAAATTAATTAATTAACTTAATAAGAATTGAGTTGATTAAGTTATGACCCACATTTCAGTTTAATTTATTTTTGCTCAAATAATTTTTAAGCGAGTCAATAACCTAGTCAAAATCTCACATTTAACACTTGTAATTATATTTCTTGTCTGTAACGTCAGATTATTTGGTTCTCCGTATGAGATATTTTTTCTCTGGGTGAAATGATATTTAATGTTAAATATTTAAATCACGTGCTTTATATATATAAAAATAAATAAATAAACATGTTTACCAGTTGAATCCACTTTGGTCCAATATGACTGAGTGGGTCAGTTGTGTTTTGGGATTGTGGGCGACAATTTTAAATCAATCTATTTCTTTAATTAATTTATTTCCTTTTTATTTATTAAAAAAATACCAATACCACTTGTATGTGAAAAGAGATATTCTAATTATTCACTTTCTACTCGAGAAGCTAAGTCATATATATTTGATTTAATAAAATTTATTCGCTTGGAAAATAATTTCTTTACCTTCATAAATTAGTGATATGATTTATAGATTTTACTTTTTATTCACTCGTGGAATTTCAGTAGTATATTATTGTTGTAAAATTTAGGCATAATACATAAACATGACCCTTAACTTGACTTTCGCGGACAACTATGCCTTCCAACTTTGAGTGTGCACAAGTAGATACTTAAACTTGTATAAAATTGAACAAATAGACATACGTGTCCTACATGGCATAATACACGTAGGATGCCACGTAGGATGTAAAGTTGCTATATAGGATGCCATGTAGGACGAATGTGTCTATTTGTTCAATTTTATACAAATTTAAGTGTCAAACATTCAAAGCTAAAGGTCATAGTTTTCAGATGGCACCAAGTTAAGGATCATGTTTATGTATTATGCCTAAAATTTATGCTCACAATTTAAGTATTTACCTTTGTAATATTACTATCATATAAACTTTTAATATTTTAAATAAGATGATGAAAATGAAAATTTTATGGCAGTATGAAGGAAAAAAACAGAAAAGGACGTAAATATCATTGTCATGTCCACATTCCTCTTTGTCACGATTTTTTTGGAATATTCCGTTTCTTTAAGGTTTCATATAATTAGTTGAGTTTAATATGATATGATATGATGCTGAAAATAAGTATATATACAATTGGTATAACAACTGTTTAATTTCATAAACTAGTGTGAACATATTTTATATCTCCCCCAATATTGTTATAAAAGATCAAACTTTTTTCCCAGACTTTGAATAATAGATATTCTGTTGTGAATCAAGTCGACTTTGTACGAGCTTATGTGTTAGAAGTGGTGAATGGGCTGATTTAGATGGGATTATTGGGCCGAGTAAAATACTAGAGAGTTTTATTTGGGATTCAGGCCCAATTATCAATCAGTTAAATAATAATAAGGGTTAGGCGGAAGAGTTATGCATATAGTAATGAAATTGTCTTTCCCTCTCATCTTCTTTCTAGAGTCTTAACTTGTCATCATCATTCTTATCTCTATCTTTAGTTACTTGTTATTTCAGTACTTCTCTTTGTAATTCAAGTGTTGTTATTATAATTTGACTATCAACGATTATATAATGTTTGAGAGTTTGTGTTGAAAATTCGGGTTTGTTTCATATTCTTATTTCTTTCTATTTATTCAAAGTGGGAGGGAATCAATGTCTACTCGGTATATTTTATTTTACTTTTAACTAGGTACATACTAGTATCTTAATTACACAACTAGTTTGCTTATAAATCACGACTATAAATTATTATGTGCACATTATATCTTGTTGAAATCATATTGATTATGTAAGAATTTTATGCAAGTACATTTTACACGTAAAGTAAGAATGCATGCAAATATAAATTAGATTAGTTAACCGCGCTATAATTGACATTGAAAGACAAACATAGGATTAGAGTTTTAGTGAGAGCATTTTTAAATTTCATTTCCAAATGTATGCCTAACTTAATTATGAGTTCAATCGATCGTGCTCATAAAATTTGTCTTGGATTTGCCATAAGCGGATAGGGGTTCTTCAATGGCTAAACTTGTACAATATTTATTTATGTGTGATAAACAAGTACAAATAGAGTCTTACATATATACTCTTTATAATAACCTATTTTCAAAATTATAATATATATATATATATACACATCCATTAATCTTCAATTATTAGGTTCTTGTCAATCATATTCTCCAAAATTGGGAATGGTAGTTGAATAGAGTCATAACGAGCATAGGTAGGTACAAAGGTGGCACTCTACGTGATAAGTTTGGCCTTAAAACTGCAAAAAGAAGAAAAAATTTGGCACCTAATTTACTAAACTTCTTTTTCACATGCCATGTTTTTAATTATTATGAATTAATTATTTTCCAATCTGTGGCTCAGTACTCCATTAACAACGAAACATTTGTGCGGTGTTTGAATTTTTTGATGTTAAACGAAAGATATGTCAAAATTCAAATGTATAAAATATTTTAATTTTATGGCATGTCATGTGAAATGTTTAGAATTAAAGAGTTGTCAGAAAAGAAAAAGAAAAAAAATAACATAGTTTTTAAACGAACTAAAAAAAATATGACAAATAAATTAAAATGGAAGACAAATAACGTCAAATGTTTTTTTACTCCTTAATTAACAAAGAAAGTCACATTCAGATCGAGCTATGTTTCATGGTAGCTATATATAGTTGTGGATCTCGATTTAACAGTTTTTTTTCTTGATCTAGCTACAAATCTATGAGGATAAGACAGTATGGAAAGATAAACATATAAAACCCAAGTAGAAATTACTATTAGGTGAACCCAAAAATTGATATTTTTCAACCAGTTGTATAATATATTATTGAATATAAAAAGTTAAAAGTAAAAAGAAATAGTTTTATAAGGGTTTGTTTTAAAATTGAAAATGGATTCGATACAAATATTCAACAAAAATCTAAGAAATGACCATAATAGAAGATTAATATTTGATTCATTCACTCCACATAAAATCTATTTAAAAAATGTCCTCCATAAATAAAATCTATATATACTCATAACTCAAACTTGAGTCGACCTCAAACTAAAGATTAAAAGAATCTACCAATCCCATGCCACCACAACCTTTAGTAATGCGGCATGATCAATTATATATTTAGTTAAAATAATCTTAGCCCGTTTATAGCATAAAGATTTTCAATAACTAGTATATAATTTAATTTGTGATACGAACGCAGTCTATTCTTAAATGATCAGATAGTGTAATTTTATTTATTGTTTACATTATCAATATATTATAAGAATTAAACTTATTGTATGGTCTGTTTACTTTAAATATATCGAAGGTATAAAGTTGTTACAAAATCGCTTTATATCTGTTTGATTAATTTGCACAATTTTTGTGTGGAGCACATGAAACACGTACATATAAAGTGGGATATTATTTAGATGGGAATTTTATTTTTCTAATTTCAAATATTTATTATTTAGATGGAAATGAAATAATAGGATAATTAGGTTTGAAGAAGTGGACAGAGATTGAAGACGCCAATGCCACGACAATTTAATCTCCTTATCTTCTCATTACCATCTTCCATTTTTATTTTTTGATTGAACTAATTATCTTCACATTCCCTTCTTGTCCACCAAAACACCAATCACTACAATTGGATGACGGCTCTTTAATATTTAGTTTTCAGTTTCATCACAGATTTTGAAGTTAAAAACTTTGAAAATAAATAAATGTAAGTGTGATATTTTGAAACAACGGATTTTGTTTCGGTATATATGCATTTTATTTGGAAAAAAAATTAAAGTGAAATTTCTTTAGATCAATTTTTAGAAACTTGAAAATATATATATATATATATATATATATATATATATATAAAGATCAATTTTTTGAGATCTGACTAAATTTATGTCAAATAACTGATTAATTTTTTTTACTATTCCTAACCGCTAGCTTAAACTCTCCCGCATGTTTTTATTTTTTCGTGGAACTATATTAAATATATTGTTATTGTTGTTATACGTTGGACATTTTCTTATTTCTTTGCGTGTATATAACAAGGGTGAAATATAACATTCTCTAGTACATTTAACTCGATCGATTACATATATTAATATTCTTTGACTTCTTGGGCGTGCTCGGTATAAAGGAAATGTTTCAATGAAAAATATTTATGAAAATAAGAAAGTTTTTGTATTTGTTTTGTTGAATTCAATTAGCAAGTAAAAAGTGTTATTTATGTATATAATTTAGATAAAATTATGGAAGATAGAGATAGAGTTTACTATTTATTGTGGTTGGCTGGAAATGAGGTTGTGAACATAAATTATAATTTGTAAAACTTGATTTCCCTATTATCATAGAAAAAGAGACATCATTTTCTTGGAATAAATGTACTACAAAAAAAATTGATCCATCCAATATAAAATAATAATAATCATTTTCCAGAAAATATTTAACATTAATTTGTCATTTGAGTTGAATTGAGAGAGAAAATCCAGAGCTATAGAACAAGAGTATGACTAGGCAAATATTATCCAATAACATGATATTTTCTCCTTCATCCACATGCATTAAAGAAATTAAATGTATCAATATGGGTTGTGGTATAGTGTTTGAACTGCTTCACCCTTAATCAGAAGTCTTGAGTTCAATTTATGATATAAAGAAAACTCTATTAGGTTTAAGCATTTTTTATAATAAGGGGAAATTAAAAAATGACAGTGAAAACAATGTAATGTCCAAAAGAAGAAAAATTCCAAGAAAACAATAGGGAGCTCACATGAAAGATTGTATAGTGAATTTATTATATCTTCAGAATCTAAAATCTCTCACTAGATTAATAAAATTTAAGTGGTTGCTCTCCAGTCTTCATTGAACAATAGTCAATTCCATGGAAAGAGGAAATATTTGGAGATATAATGGAATTTCAAAAAAAATCTTGTTTGAGAAAAGAGAGGAATTTACTAACTTCCCCTTTTTATTATTTTATATATATAAACCAGAATTGTTTATTAATGCGCCAAACAAACAATACTAATAAACATATATTGTAGTAAAAGAAATTTATTTTAGACCTAATTTATTAATCGCAAAAGTCAACTTATGAGGTGAGGAAGTTACACATGCACCACCGATATTGTGAGATATTAAGACAACCTGCACACGTCCATCCAGACTAGTCAACTAGCATGAAATGGGGACAATATAGTATGGAGGCTAAATAATATTGAGTAAATAAAGAATTGAAATGTGTCTAACGTCCTTGATATATTATATATGGTCACATGCACAGACACACTTTTATCTTAATATCAAAGTAATTAAGTATTTTGAGTTTCAGTCTCTACGTATTTGACTAATAAAAAAATAAAATTATAATACTTGAAGGGATATGTTAAGAGCAAAATGAATACGTCATTGAAAGTGTAGTTTCTCTAATCGCTTAAGTTTTAATAACATGTGATAGATGATTTAGTGATAATATAAGTACTCTAAAGTGATCAACATGTGTGAGTTATGTTGTGGGGAAATGCCTAAGATTTTTTCATTCTTAATTAGAGATTTTAAATTTTGAGCTCATGAAAATAAATAAAAAATCTATTCGAAGAGCCAACTAAAAAACAAACTTTATAATGCATTAATCTAAATTAAATTAAACCCCATACAAGTAATTAATAGACCGAATGAAAAAACAAATAAAAAAAGTTCAAGTACTAATTTAACACTCTCTCACCTCCATATGAAGAGGTACCCTTTGGAATATTATAATGGAATCTCAATTCACCAGCTTCTTATTATTGCCAGTTTTTTTTTTTTGAACTTTTGCTATAAGATTTAAGCTCTTGTATACTAGCTACTTCTTAATTTGCCCAACAAACAATATTAACTAACATATGCTATAATGCATGCACACAGAGCATGTGCGCATATATATAGCAAAAAAAGTTATCCCTAGTTTGGTTTGTGTCGGGGGTGACAAAATTGTCCCAAACACATGATCCATCCCATCTGTCCAAAGTTTAATGAATTTGGGGAAAATTAATTTTCATGAATTTGAGTTACCCCAAGTTAATTCATCACAAAATCAGATTTTTGTATATTTAGATACATCCCGATATATGTATTTTGGGATATATAGATTTAAAATTATGTATAATTTGTTCGAGTTGGATACACTGTATTCAAGTGAATTCACATGTATATGGGATACATAGACAAATCTCGCTCACCTCCCTTCCATCTTGGTCACCACTCTCCTATCTATTTGGTATTCCAGATACATGTGAATCACAACAGATACATACAATCTCATGTGAAAGTTAAGAGGGGGGGGAGTTGAATTAAAATTCCTTTAGTTGACTTCCTGAATGGAGCAGTCGACTCACCTGCAAGTTAGTATCACAGTATAAAAGTAATGACATAAAGTAAATCGACACAAGATATTTTATACTGGTTCGGAACACCGGTATGGTGCCTACGTCCAGTCTCCTTGGGTTTCAAGGGTTTCCTTTAGAGCTTGAGGAGAACTTAGGTGATATAAAGATTTGAACCTAGACTCCTATCTGATATGCAAATCAGATCTACTATTTTGGCATATAACATACACACATAATCTTTCTTTCTCTTTTCTTTTTCAATTGTTCACTCAAGTGTGTACAAAGCTTTATGAAAGATAAAAGAAGATTACAATATAAGTTCAAGTGAAGTTGCACACATCACAACTAAGGCTAGGAGAGGATTAGATAGTGTTTGAGGACTGCTCTTGTTAAGGAATAACCCAAGGGTATTTGAAATCAAGGATTCTAGCCGATTCCTTTCTTCTTTGGAGATCTTCTTGTGATCTTGATTCTCTTCATGCTCTTTAAGATATTTATGTGATCTTGATACTTTGCTGATTTTCCTTCTTTGGAGATCTTCTTGTAATCTTGATTCTCTTCCTTCTCTTGAAGATATTTGTGTGATCTTGATACTTTGCTGATTTCCTATCTTCCATATTCTAGTCAGACGCTAGGATTGTGGTGACCTTGATTCTGTATCCTTTGAATGGTGGCTTTTTGATATCTTGTCCTTTCTTTTTGAATTTCTTGCCTCTCAATTTATCAACATATGGGATGAATATTTCATTATCAAAAGTAACCAGTTATATGAGGCTATCATGTTGTATATATCTGCTTGTATCTAATCTGATTCGCATGTATCTGAGATACATGACTATTTCCTTCCCCATCTCTCTCGTCTCTCTTCCTATTTTAGTGTATCTGGTACCAAAAATACATGTATCTAAGTGTATCTTCCTCAATATATGGTAGGAAACTTTTAATTAATGGTAAGATACGTAATTATTTGAAAGTATAAATAAAATTAGTATATACGATATAGATGTACATATGCCTAATAAGATAGTTTTCCAAGATAAATACCTTTTTTAAACAATAAATTATTAATATCAAATATAAATTATCTTTTCTTTTTCCTAATGTTGATTTAACTAACTTTAGTATTAAGAGTAATTGTTGCTAGATTCAATTCATTTATATTTTCTACCAAAGCAGAATATATATATTTTTTCATTTTAAACAAAAAACTATATAAACTTTATGCAATATGTTAGTAGAAATGGAATCATAATTTGAAGTTTAGGGGTTTATGATTCTAATTCTTGTGAACTTTTTAAAAATAAATATAAAATTTGAATCAAAATTAATGAATTGGTCAAACCCACGACCAATATTACCTTCCAAAAAAAAATTGTACATAGTTTGGTTACTCTCACTGTCGAAAGTCAGGGTGCAGTGACATGTAACTGCACGTAACAAAGTTAATTGGAAGTTTTGATAAAACAATGGATAAGTTCTTTTGAATGTTTATCGATGAATAAATCCATATGTTTTGATATGACAAGGATATATATATATATAAGTTTTTACCTATATTACGACTTGTTTCTCTTTTTGGTAGTGGAAATTAGATAAAATAAGTGAGCATCCAAAACTTTTCATAAGCTATATAACTCGAATTCATTAGGAGAAATTTATTTTTTATCCTTCTTCATAAGCTATATGTGTAATAATGGTTTGGTTAACCTCCAACAGATATCTGCAATCTTCAATAATATATCTGAAAGGATGAAGTTGCAAGTCTTCATCGGCGGTAAGCTCAGCTACAAGTAGACAATTTGTTTTTACTTTCGATTCTTTATAACCAATCCTTGTTTAATACTCCATATAATTAAGACATGAAGTAGGTTTCAACTTTTCTAGACAATTGATTGGTTAAGGGTATAGTGGGAAATTGGCAAAGAAAGGAAAATATCTTAAGGAACTTTGAAAAGTCAGTTTTCGAAAAATGAAACAAGGCACATTGATATATAATGGACGAAGTAGTCGTTATGAGGGGGGTGAACATCAATTCTACAATTTGATATTATATAAATTATTATTGGTGAAAGTAATTTGCATGGATTTTACGCAAATCCCATATGAGTTGTTTTGATCATCTCTAAAGATCCATTCATGTCCATCCAAACATATAAATCCCAACTCTAAAATTTTCTTTAAATTCCATGCATGCATGTGAAAATATCATACCCCATCCCTCTTTATGACCATTTCAGACCTATCCTATTCAGTATTTCTTCAATGTTTGGTATGAAAGAAAATATTGTCTTAAAAGATATGTAATTTTTTTATTTATTTTCTAGTATTTGCTAAATAAATAAAAATATTATCCTAAAATATTTATATAGTTTTTGAAAAGTAAAAATGGAGATGGGTGGGGGGGATAAGTGGTGGGGGTGAGTTTGTGATGGGGGAGTGGCGAAATCAAAAATTTCGTTAAGGATATTCAATTTTTTGACTTATATATTTCATACAAATTTCTGTATACGTAATATAATTTTTTAACAAATGGTGTCTGACCCCTGGATGGGATGAGTGGTCGGCGTGAGGTTTGGAGTGGGGGTGGAGGGATGATGATGGGGACATTTAGGGTGTGCGGGGGTGGGAGACGATTAATATAAAATGTCATTTATTGAAAACAAGAAATTAATCCAAATATGTACCAAACACACCTTAAATCTTTCATTCTAATAGAGCCCACGCACCATGAAACCATATAAGTTTAGAAAATGTCTAAATCTTGTCCATCTTTTAACTGTATGCATGTATGATGTATCTATATGAGAAAGAAAGAAAGAATATACCTGCAAGTAGTATGGACTTTGGCTATAAATTGAAGTTAGATATAAAAATTATTTATATATTTCACCAGAAATTGAATATATCATTTTTCTAAGTGAAAAAGGATAATGCAAATATTATGCAAGCATTAACTAAGACTGTTTTGGATTTTGGTCCTATACATTGAATTTTTTTCTTGGGAGGATATGTCACGTGGTCTCTTTGGCTGTTGAAAGGACGTTTATTACCATATATTTGCTGTATTTTTAATAATATTCTTTTAATTTGGTAATTTAACTAAACCACGATGTTAGTTGAAACATATTCGAAGATGTTTACATGTTGAAGACTAAACATAATTTTAGTTAGAGAAGGTGGATTCCACGTAGTTAGGCGCGTGATTGAAGTTATGACAGAATATTGGGTCATTTGAACAAATGTTTATTTTCGGGTTAATCTTTAATTTTTGTTCATAAATATAATATTTTAATTTTTATATTTCAATACCTTAAATAAAATAAAAACAACAAACAATTTTCGCTTTCAATATAATTAGTTATGCCATATTGCATAACTCAATTCTTACAAAATTTATATTGTAAGAGGCAAAAGTTTGATTTTAAAACCATGCAAGTTATACCACATAACTTAATTCTTACCAAACTTATGTCGTAAGAGGCAAAAAAATAGTTTCAATATTCACACCTTATGCCGTCAGAGGTATAACTTAATGCATACAAAACTTATGTCGTAAGAGGCAAAAGTAACATTTCAGAACTCACACGTTATATTATTGGAGGTATAACTTAATTCATACAAAAATAACGTCGTAAGAGGCAAAAGCTCTCTAAACTTATGATTAGCGAAACAGTTTGCAACTTATGCCACGTAACTTAACTTATGCCGATTAAGACAAAAGTTCTCTAAACATATACGGAACGAATTAGGTTATAAACAAAGATACTTTGATTCACAAAATTTCATTAAATGAGTAACAAAAATAAAATTAAAGACCATAATATTTGAAGATAAAAATTAAAGTTCACCGCGAAATAGGAGCAATCGTGCAAAAACACCATTCAGAATCTTTATTAAAGCCCAATATATAGGTTTGTTTAGTTTCTTATATTTGGGCCGTGATTTATTTAATGGGCCGATTGATTGCAATTGCAAAGGCCACCAATAGAAACTCATCACTTCAAAAACCACTAGGAAACGGCGGGAAATGCACTAGTGCAGTTTTCTCTTTCGCGCGAAACGAATTGAATCTGAGCACACAATCTATATCCTATATAAATAGCAAATAATTATTCTTAATATACACAGACGTTCACTTCAGTCGAACACTGCAAGCACTATTAATCTCATCGGAAGTTCAAAATGCCGACAATCGTCGACCGTCGTTCATCACGTGTCTCCGGTGGGAGTAAAGTCGCCGATCCAATCGCCATCAACGGTGAGATTGACTCCACTCCTCAAAAACGCAAACTCAGATCCAGTTCCACCACTGAAGACAGTAGAGTAACTTCGGATTTAACTCCGTCGTCCTTGAAAAGCTCTCCGAGCAAATGGAAGTCGCCGCGCCGATGTGCCAATGACAGCCCTAAGAGTACTCCAAATGTAACTCAACTTCTCCGACTATGTTATGGTTTCATTATATGTTGAGCGGATTCGTGTTAATTGATTCTGTTTTTTGTGGAATTCAGGCAAATTGCGGAGCTAAAGCAGTAAATCTGAGCAAATCACCTGTGAAAAGGAGATTATCGGAAAGTTTTTTAGAAAAGCCTATGTGGAATCCAAGAGGTTAGTTTGATTATTTGATTTAATTAATTCCTCAAATCGAGTCTGTTTACTGAATATGTCAGTGTTTTCCCGGAGTTCTATTAATTTGTCTCTAGAGATCTGTGTATTCGTTAGATAATGTCGAGAATCTCTAGCATTGAAATTGACAATGATGTTGTTTGAATAAACTATCACAGTCCAATTGGAGCAGAATGGATATATTTATTCATATAGCATATCTCGGCTACTCTGGGATTTAGTTGTTATAATTGTTCTTATTTCGTTAAAATCTATTTTAATTTTGTTAAATTGATAAGGATCTTCACATTATATCTAGTGTCATGCCATTTTTTAATTTCAAGATGTGCTAAATGCCGTCTCTATCTGTAGATATGGAGCAGTTATTTGGAGTGAAAGAGGCATTGCATGTGTCTAGGGCTCCATCAAATCTGGTGTGTCGAGAAGTTGAGCACAATAGAATTCTGGAGTTCTGTAAGCAAGCAGTGGAACAAGAGAAGGCTAGAAGTTTGTATATCTGCGGCTGCCCAGGGACTGGAAAGTCTCTATTAATGGAGAAGGTTAACAAGGTCCTGGTTAATTGGGCAGAAGAGGTATAGCTTGTTGCTTGGTGTGTTTCGAAACTTGATTTGTTAGTTTGAGATGAATGC
Source organism: Solanum etuberosum (assembly GCA_029582245.1). NCBI lineage: Eukaryota > Viridiplantae > Streptophyta > Magnoliopsida > Solanales > Solanaceae > Solanum > Solanum etuberosum. The sequence goes on from JAJONR010007222.1 coordinate 47,935, forward strand.
TTTTTAAGGAATGATGTGAGTACTTTAATGAACTGCATTTCCTTAGCCAAACAAGTTCATCCATCCACTTCATGAACCATATTTCCATTTGCAGTATCCTAAAGTTTGTAGTGCTATTGGCCTAAACCATGTAAAAGATGTTGTCAAATTGCTAACTGACACTTTATGTTCTAGTGAATTACTGACTAACTTTAACAAATTACCGTGCTTCACTGGGATTGAGATATGTTAAATGAAAGGAATTGGGACTTCAAATAAAAGTTTGCTATTGTAGTCGCTACAGAACACTTGAAATAATTTTACAAGGAAGAGGTTATTCATTCTGATTCCTGAGATTTAAGGTTGGAGGGGATTTCATTTGACCATATAATATGCAAGTAATGCCTTTTTGAGACTCTTAATATGTTCTTTATTGTGATAATGTTATCTTAAATATTTTTGAATGAATTATACTAGTTCTTGTACTTCCGGTACTTCTGTCTTTGGACTGCTTTTCCTTGAGTTGAGGGTCTATTGGAAATTACCTCTCTACTTTTGAGGTTGGGGTAAGGCCTGCGTACCCTCCCCAGGCCCCACTTTGTGGAACTACACGGGGTAGGTTGTTGTTGAATTATAGGAGTTCATCTTTCAGATTAGCGATATATTTGTTGGTGAAACTTTTACGTTTTCTGTTTCTTCTACTTGTTTGATGATCTGAGGTTCTTCAAGGATAAATTTTCATGCTGTAACATGCAAAGAGACATGACTGGAGTTGTCCAGACTCAATCGTGTTTCTTTTGGTCATACTATTAAGTTCTCATGATAAAGGGCTCAGGGAAGTTTAAGAGCTATATCAATGCTTCAATTTGAGTTTGATTCTTCATCATGTGCAAGAATTATTGTAATATTTACTTACTGATATTAAATAGCCTCACAGAGAGCATCTTCATATGAGAATTCTGCAAGTGGTTGAAGGGTTTGGAAAAGATTTTCTTCATCAACAATCTTCCTAAGATGTATATCCAACTACTCTAAAAATCTTAATCATCTCTTTTTTTTGTCCATTGCAGTCTGGTTTTCAGGCCCCAGACACATTATCACTCAACTGCAGTTCTCTGTCAAACACATCTGACATTTTTGGCAAGGTACATTGCTATTATACTGATTCAGCTGCTAAATAACTCATCTCTGCATGCTTATGCTTTGGTAACAATTGCAGATACTTGACAAAATTAAACTGCGGAGAAAGATAAATAGTTGCACATCACCATTGCAGTATCTTCAGAAAATGTTTTCTGAGAAGCAGCAGTCAGCAGTCACGAAGATGTTGTGAGTCTTCTTCTAGATGTTCTAGTAATTTTTACAATTGGGCCTCCCTTTTTTCCTTTCTGTCTTTTGTGATCAAGTAATCAAGATTCCATGGTATTTCAAGTGAAACCCTTGATGCCTAAAATGATAACTCGAAGAAGCGTTTATAGTGCTTGTTAGGTTTTTTAATCAAACTATTTCTCTGCTTAAGAATGTGATGCGTTGAGCAGGTTAGTAGTTGCTGATGAGTTGGATTACTTGATCACAAAAGACAGAGCCGTGCTTCATGAGCTGTTCATGCTAACAACGCTCCCGTTCTCCAGATTTATTCTGATAGGTACTGGAGCTTTTTGACTGCAAACGTCAAACTTTCTTGGTCTAATCATTTTATGTTTTTCTAATTTGACTAGTTTTGATATTGTCAAAACAAGCTATTATTCTGCTAATGATTGCTCCTAATTTGGACTCTGCTTTGACAGGAATTGCTAATGCAATAGACCTAGCAGATAAATTTCTTCCAAAACTACAATCCTTGAATTGTGAGTATTTCCCTTTCTGTAAGATTGTTTCTTTCTAAATCATATTCTATCTTCTTTGACTTCATCTAGTTTAGGCAGAGAGGTTAAACAGGTCTTAACTTGTGGATCTAAGTATTTAAGTTGTGAATAATGTTTTCGCACCAAGCTTCATAATGTTACCACAGAAGATATTTTTAAAATTGTTGAACCCTGCTTAATGACTGCACCAAAGAGTTGTCCAAATATGTGGCAACACAAGCAATTGGATAGAGAATGTCAACTAGCTTTGGTTATGGGTTCTTTGATTTTCTGTTGTTTCATAAACAAGGTTATGTGGTACAAAGCACCTATTTGCCAATTAACCTCTTAATGCAGCTTATGCTAAATTACTTATTGTATGTAGAATAGTATTTAATCTAACTTATACATTACTTTTCAGGCAAGCCAGCAGTTGTAACATTTCGTGCCTATTCTAAGGACCAGATCATCTCCATTCTTCAGCAAAGATTAAAGGTAACTCCATGGCTTCTACTCTCTTCTTCTTCCTGTGAGAAAAATGTGATAATTCTACCAAATGGATATATTTTTTATTTTTTATTTAATGCAAGTTATCATTGTATCGTGAGTGGGTATGGGCTCAGGATATGAGGAACAAGTTCAATGACTAGTGTCATAACTCATAAGTATCTAAAGTTTGAACTCAAGTGCTTCCAGTGATATGTTACTGATGCTTGTTGTCGAATCAATTGATTCTAATGTCAGAACCTAGAAACCATTAGAAATTGCTCCACTTAACTTGCATACTACAGTAACTTATCTGCTTCCTTTTTGTCTATAAGTTTAATTGAAAATGTGAAGACTGCTGATGATATTTGCAGCCTGTTGTATGTTATCTGCATAAAGCATGGTGCAAATCATATGTTATGGTTAACAGAGTGACTAATAATTTGACTGCTGAACAGGCATTTCCTTACACAATCTTCCAGCCTCAAGCATTGGAACTATGTGCACGGGTAGGTACATTAACGTCTGCATTTTGCTTGGTTTCATTTCTGCACTTTCTATATATGCAGTAAGACTACACATTTATCCGTTGCTACTTCAGACTTCTGATCCAAGATTTATTTATTTCACAATCCACTGTTTCCTAATATAACTGCTTCTAATATGGCAGAAAGTTGCTTCTGCGTCTGGAGATATGAGGAAGGCTCTATGGATATGCAGGTTTGTGAATATTCCTGCGACTTTGTAATGGCCTAACAACTTTATAAAATAATTTGAGGAGATGGCATTTAGTCATGGAGTGCATGACTGGTAGTGTGAGTTACTGGTGAAAAAAAGAAAGGCATAAGGAGATTAATTTTTCTTGCTAATTCGCTGAAGTATTTTTAGCAAAAGTGATGCTTAAGTTCTCCATTGAGCACGTGAGAGTATTAATCCTAGATCATGGATTTTTCAAGAGCTTGTTGTGCAGCTTTCCCTTGATTATAAGTAAATTTTTTCCTTCATCATTGTTTCAGGAGTGCAATTGAGATGTTAGAATCTGACATAAGAGAATCTATCAACAGCCTTGATTTACCATCATTACATGGAGGAGTTTCTGATCAACAGAGGGATTGTGCTTGTGATAAATCACTTATACACGAGAGCAATGTTGTGAGTATTGATGTCATTTTCACTTGTTAATGTTTTTGAGTTTGTAAACTAGTCATTCTGGAGGATCTATAGTTGAGAGGGTAGCTCTGATTTCTATAGCCAAGTCATAGTGTGATCCCAACTTCAGCATCTGCATATGTTTCTTCTCATTGCTTCTTTTCCTCTGATTCCATATTATTAAAGTTTCTGTAGATATCAATCAAATCTAGAATTTGAAAGTGTGGACTGAAGGGTAACAGAACAGCAGAATAAAGTTAGTGTTGAACTTCTGCTGCTTCACATTTGTGCTTGTTTGCTCCCTTGAGATATCATATTTCTACACTCATGGAGCCGAAGCAAAATATGGTGTAAAGTATTTGAGGATTATAAACAACTATAATACTCGACCTCATTGTTTGTATATGATAAAAACATACCAGCATTATTCCAACTTGCAAACCTACCGTTTTATATTCTCCCTTATGGACCTGCTAGTTATGGTCAGCAATAGTCTCAGTACCCTGCTTATTACTGAATTTTTCACCAACATATGGGTGGGGTTTGGGGAGGGTGGTACACAGACCTTACTCCAACCTTGTAGAGATAAAGAGGCTGTTATTGATAAACACCAATTACTAAATTTTTCCTTTTCAATGAATACCTTGTTCAGCAATCTGTATCTTTTATATTTTCTTGGTCCTTTAATCTCCAGTAAGGTCTTAGCTGTAATTTCATGAATTGTGTATCCTCATTTGCTTTTTCGCTTTACATAGCATGTTGTTTTCTTAAAGTTGGAACCCCTTAACAGGTTAGGGTTGATCATGTGGCTATTGCTTTATCAAAGGCATATAGATCGCCAGTGGTGGATACCATACAATCACTTCCACAACATCAACAGGTAAATGTTCCCAAGTTACTTGACATAAGAAGATATCTACTGTTCATTTGGTTTCATTTCCTAGTAAGTTTCTAGTTATAAGAGAATTCTAGACCCTCTACTAAAGAAGAAAGAAAAGGAGAAAATAAAAACCAATCAACGAAAAAGGAAAGTTATTGGATTATGGTTGAAGTATCCAGATATTGATAAAAGTATTGAAAACATTAAACACCTTAAGTATCCAAATATTTGTGATGTAATTGGCAGAATTGAATGCACGAGCTAGAATCAAAAGTAGAATTGAATGTGCTTAATGGTGCCACTTCTTAATGACGTTCTTCTACATTAATGTTGTATGGAATTTAAAAATCACATGGTGGTGGTGAGTAATGCTTAATATACTGCACTGCAGATTATTCTTTGCTCTGCTGTCAAGCTATTCAGGGGGAAGAAGAAGGATGCCACTATAGGCGAGGTAATTTCTATTTGTAACTAAAATGGTGAGATCTAAGTTGGCATAAGGAGAAACGAGATTTGAAACAATTTGTAATCCGTTGCAGCTGAACATCTCTTACCTTGATATCTGTAAATCAACTTCAATACCACCAGCAGGAATCATGGAGCTATCAAGCATGTGTAGAGTGCTAGGAGACCAGGTAAAGTGTTAAATAAACTTACATGTTGCTCCATTTCGGTCTACTTTTCTCTTTCTCAATCATGAGTGCTTTATTAAAGACTAGGAAGAAACATAACTCAAGGTGTACATAAAAATGCAGGGGATCCTAAAACTGGGGAAGGCTAGGGAAGAAAAATTAAGTAGAGTAACTCTAAAGGTAGATGAAGCAGACATCACCTTTGCATTGCAGGTACGAATTTATGTCTTTGTTTTTTTACTGATCTGGTTTCTTGGAGACACCGGCTAATCATAGTTGTATAATTTTCAAGGATCATGTAGTTATTGTACTAATATTTGACACTGATTTTGGATCAGGGCATACGCTTCTTTCGAAATTGTCTTCAACAATCTTGATGATTGACTTAAACAAGATTGTGTTTCTCTATTATTTATTCCGTTGCTCAAATAAATTGCTAGTTTACGGTCCAAACATGAAGGTATGTTTTTCCCCTTGTATTTTGGTTGATGCTGTTGGAACGGGATATATGTTAACTCGTTTCTTGTGTGTGAAAACAGAAATCAAACTTGGTCAAAGTGGCTATATATGACTTACGGATGAACGGAACAGGAACATATGGGTTTTCCATTAAATGTTGGAATTTCCATGTGGCTCCCTTATCATACTTTTAGTTCTCAAAGAGAAAAAGATACAGTACATTATAGGAAGAGACTGTCAACTAAGAGAGTTATGGATGTATACAGTAATAGAACATTGAATGTCTTTCAATTTCAAGAATTTCTGGAAACAAATTTTGACATGTAAACTTTATTGTATTATTACCAGATGCTGATTCTCATCTTCAAGTATCAATGGGAAAAAAAAACTTCAACATATTATATTATTTTGCTGTTCTTTAGTGAAAGAAATCAAATAAGGTAAAAAGTGAATAACTTTATCCCTAGTTTCTTTTATCCTTAGAAGTCCCAACACCCTTTGTTCCCTAGGTTCCATACTGAACTCAGCTTATGAACGTACTGCCAGTAAACAGGGGCGTTATGGTGATATTTTGGGGAGGACGTGGTTCATCTTCTGAGTTGTCACAAAAGAAGGGAAAAGGAGATTTATAGAGCCTCAAGTATCTAAACAAATCACTATAAAAAATTAACTGAACATTGTTATCACCCAAGCAAATATAAAGCATGACGAAAATATTGCAGATCAGAAAAAATTGATTCTCGTTATGATTCCTATGAACCTGAAAAGCAAATTTTCACACTGATTCTCAACTTCTAAAGCAATGCAAATAATCATAGAGATATCCAAATGCAGCAATCAAAGCTAATAAGAGGAGCAAAATACTTAAGGATAGCTCAAATTTAAAGTTAGAACTCCACTGAAACAAAAGGAACTAATATCTTCAGTGCACAAAACATCTGAACGATAGCAAACCAAATGGAAATTGTTCAAAAGTATCCTAATAGAGACACCAAAAATAGCATTCATCATAACTAGTACCAAATCTTAGGACCTGATAGGTAACAACAAGCAAACAGGTTGATGATTAAACAACTCAATCAAACAATCCACCAACAAAGTCATCCTCATCCTCTTCCGGTTCTTCTTTCTTTTCCTCCTTAGCAGGAGCTGCTTTAGCTTTAGCAGAAGGAGCAGCTGCAACTGGAGCAGCAACAGCAAACTTGCTTGGGTTCTGCAAGTTTAAGAATTTTGTCAAGATAATGTCAAGAAGAACAGGTTTATATTAATTAAAGGTCTTTCGGAATTCACAGTTAGTGCAAACCTTCAAGTACTCTTTCACTTTTTCAGCCTGTGGGAATGAGTACTCTGTTGCAATGGCAAATGACAGGACATTCTTGTACGAGTTGATGACCATGTGTGGAATAGCAGCAAGAGTAGGATAATCGATAATCATGGAGAGACCAACAACATTTGTCAGTCCAGCAGCAAACCTAGTGACAAGATCATCATCTGTGAGTTCAAGAACCTCAGGACTGAAAACTGAGCCATTGTCGTAGACAGACTGGACTATCAGGCCATAAGAGAATGGCTTAATGAGCAACTTAGACAGAAGGGCAGACTCAGATGAGCCCACTTTTTCGCCCTTCTTAATAATCTCCACAGGAGTGATGATCTCAACTGTGCCTTTGTTGATTTTTGTTGGTATATTTAGTACCTAAAATACCCCGGGTTGTGAGATCATATTTAATAAACAAAAGCATAAGCAGCTTAATAAGCAAATCTTGAAAGAACTAAACCTGAAAGAAACTGGTCTGGGAAGGATCAAGTCCAGTGTTTCCAGGAGGAACAACCACATCAATTGGAGCAACTAGGCCAACGCGAGCAGGTGCTCCAACCTTTTTCATTAAATGTTAAAGTTAGTATTCTCATACTTCACATCATAAACTCAAAAACAACAGGTGAGGATTGGTAAACTCAGATCAGATAATTGATCAGCACATTTTTAAACGGTAAACAAAGCAAAAGGCTAGCTAGTCCTTGAATGCAAATAATCGGTTTTTGTTCCAGAAGTTCATTTCAGGGACAAGTTGATTTAGTATTAATCTCTTTTACACATCCACTGATGATACAGCAAAGAGTTTTTTACCAGCAAACCAAGAAGATAATCATATTGATACGTAAAGGAAGAAAAACGGAGAACAAAAAAGTAAGACATGAACATATTTTACATTATATATATATACCTTGTACTTGGAAACTTCATCACTGACTTCTTTCAAATCTCCTTTGGTGAAGATTAGTCCCACATTACCCTGTTACAATATTACAAATGGGGTTAAGGCAAATGCCATTGTTGACCAATTAAATCAACTACACATCAATCCTAAATAAGCTAGTTGAATTAAAAATATAAATTCTCTAACTATTCTTATCTATTTAGACTCATTTTTTGTTCAAATATAACAAGTCACAGACAATGCTGTTAAACTTGCCAAATTCCAGCTAAAGTCCCTTCACCCCTTACCTCTTAGGGAAAAAAATAGTACCTATTTCTTTGGTCCCAAGCAACCAAAATACAGTAACAGTGATTGAAAAAGGAATGGGAGAAAAAATGGATCACCATTCTGACATATAAGGATATCCCAGAATCATTAACCAGATCTGAATCTCAAAACTCAAAAAAGAAGGAAACAAATACATTTTACTAGCGTGATTTTGAACATCCATTTTCCAATAATATTTTTGATTTAAAAATATTACAGTACATAACTACATATAAGAACATTATTAAACAAAAAATAGCTAACACTTCCGATTCCTTTTGTTCCAAGCAATCAACAAAACAAAATACAAAAACCTCAAATGATAAGAACTCCTTTATCCGAAAAAAATAGCGGAGCTCAAAAAAAAAAGAAAAGGAAATAATGAAAGCTTCTAGTGTGATTTTGAACATACATTTCCGATTTTTTTGATGATGAAAAAGTTAGAATACATATTATACGACGAAACAAAAATAAAACAGCGAAGACGCAGAAATATAATCTAACAAATCAGTAATGCTATGATATAGTAATATGAGCAGCAATATAATAGTATAATGAAGAAGAAATGTAAAAACAAACCACAAGGCATTCAATGAGAGCGAGAAACGCATTATTTCCGGTCTTCTCTGCATGGATCCTGATAGATCTCTTCATCATCGTGTTTTTTCCCATCAAAACGATGGAGTCACCACGTAATCCCTTTCGAATCATCTGTAGCTGATTTGAACCCACATTATCTGCTCCTACAATCAGGATCTGTTGATACGTATCGAGAAGCTTGCATAGCTTCTTGTCATAGCTAACCTTCTTCTCAGCTTTTGTTACCTTCACCGCCATTGCTTTTGGTTTTTGCGAAGAACAAAGAGAGAGCTAAGAAGAAGAAAGAAAAATGGTGAGAGAAGAGTGAAAAATGGGAACCCTAAAGTTCAATATATATGGAAAAGGTGGTCAGGTTTCGCAGGGTGCAGGGAGACTAGTGCTTGTACGTAAATGGATATACGTTCACAGAAACAATTAGAAAAATTCCTAAATGGGGAACTAAAAGTTTTAAAATTTATATTTTGATTTCAGTAATTAGTTTAATTTCTTTATTATATTAAGCAATTTCAAAGTCACCTAAAAATTTATCACCAGTAATTAATTAGTTCATGACATGCCATTATTTTATCCAGGACTTCTAGAACCTTTGATCAAGTATAAAAAAATATTTTATCAACCTAACAAACTATTGTTTAGATATTTTATCTAATATAATAGGCATGGAAATTAATTTCTAACAACTTTTGATTGTCATTCATGGACGAATAGCGAGAAAGATAAGGATCAGGAAAATTTTCAGGTGACGTGGAGCCTTCTATATGGGGTGGCGGGATATGGTTAAAACTTGACTTATCAAATGGGTTTTCCTTCACTCTAGCTAATTTGTTTCCAAATTCTTTTATTTGAAATGGGACTTACATTTTATTCATTTGAATTATTTTGTTGAAAAGGTCAGAAATTATAAATTGAAAATTAATATTTAATTACATGCAACTCAAAAGCCACTGAAAAAAAAAGAAAGAGAAGAGATTTTCTTTGTGGTTTAATTTAATTTTGAGTTTATATTGTGCAGTCGTAAATAAAAGTTAGCAGTACTAGTTTGTCCTATTCATGTGCATTTTCAGCTGGCTGTTGTTTCTCACTGGAAAAGATTAAAAGTTACTTATCTGTTTATTTGTTATTCTCGTAATTATTGTATTACCTATATCTATTTAACTCTAGTACTAATAGCAACATAATTCTTTTTAGGAAAAATTCTAAAACTAGAATGTATTTTAGGATACCTTTAATTTATTATGAACATAACACATTGCTCTTTTTTATAATATTTTTAAAATTATAACTATTTTCCATAAACAAATTGCTAATTTTGACTAGTTTCACAAATTTTCCTTATTATAATTAGGGTGTTCTTTTACGCTATGATGTAATACAATTTTTGAAAATTTCCATTCAATAATTTTAGTTTTCGATTTTTCGAAATACTTAGCTTATTCTAATCATATTGAATTAGCTAGATATGGTTCAATACTTTTGAAGTTCGATTTCAATTTGTACAATATATAAGTCAGTATTCAATAATCATAATTTATTTGACTTATACATATATTAGAGAATTATGGCTTCTGCCTTCTAATATAATAAAATGCGATATATAATTAGGATTCAAACTTATTTTTTTTCAATTTCTAAACAACTATCGTTTGTGAATGTAGGTTGTGTCGGGGATGGGATTCTACTTCATTCCCTGTTTGGTATTGTTCCATCCGAGCTCCTACTCCTTAGCCCTGTAATCTCGACGGAGATTAGGATGAGCTTTGATGAATAAAAGAAGAATGGGCGCCGGCCGGTTTTTCGACCAGATCCCCCTAAAAACCGTACGTGCGGGTCTCCCCGCATGCGGCTCACGCCATTCGAGGTGGCCCAGCCCAGCATTCATTCGCAAAGCCGTGTAATAGGCGACCATTTCGCGCGGTTCGGGGGCACTGAAAAAAGGGCCTTCTGTCTACACGCTTTCGAGAATAGAATAATCTACCTTCTTCTTTCCTTCCCGTTGATTCCCCCCGACAATCAAGCTGCACTTCCTTCTAACAAGTGGCTGAGAGTTAGCAAG
>JAJONR010007223.1:0-35040 GCA_029582245.1 Solanum etuberosum
ACATATATATATATATATATATATATATATATATATATATATACTAGTTTTTTGACACGTGCGTTGCACGTGATTACCAATTTCAAAAATATATGTTATTGTAAATAGTATTGCTTATTTAAGCGAAGATTTGAATAATAAGCTTAGCAAAAAATAATATTGCAGATTCTTTTGTGAATGTTCAACGTGGATCGTCACATATATCTCTTATTCACGCAAACCTAAGAAGATGGTCAGTGAAATTTTTTATTAGTCAAATGCAATAATGTATATATTTATTTCAATTTGATGAGGTTCAATCATGTAATTAGTCTTATCTCACTAATATTACTTTATAGACAATATTTGCTTTGTATTTTTCTTGTCATCTAACCAGATGTGTTTTGCATGTGTATTCCACGTTAAATTGTTTAGATGTCATATGAACATGTGAAGAGAACAACTACAATTTATATATTCACATTTGTTGTGAGTTTTTTTTTTTTTAAAAATAAAAATTCAGAAAATTTTAAAATAATATATTTTGAAGTTAGAAGATCTTGTTAACTTGATAATACATCTGTGACATATATAATACTTTAATTTAAATACAAATACCTACCCAAATATAAATATATATTTGCATTAATGAAAATATTTATCTCATAAAATTAACTATTACATAAATAATAAAAATTAAACTAATACAAACTTCAACTGGCGTTATTACAAGTCATATGAACTTTTCTTCGTCTAAAATACTGAAATATTAAGAAATAGTAAATAAGTAAAACAAAAAGGCAATGTTTATATAGAAATAGCTATTTTGAAGCAAACTTCATGAGAGTCTAAATCACATAAGTAACATTGATAAATAAAGTATTCTTTTGTCTTGAGCATCAAAAACAAATCGTGACAATTCTTTAAATTTTGGAAAAGATATTCAGAAGCATATATCTACATCACAAGAGAAATTGTTAACAAAACCAAATGAATTTAGACTACATCATGTTAACTTCATATATTGGAACATTACATACTAATGTATTTATTAAGCAAAAAAATAATTATCATATAATCAAAATTATTTTCCTCAAGTACTCGAGGTTATGGAATATATCCTCTTAGGATAGAACGACTTACTTCATCAGAATAGTGGTACCTCATATTTCGCTAAACTTCGAATTCACTCAACGACAATAAATCACACAAAAAATTTAAAATGTAAGAAGAGGAAGAGTAGAAGATTAAAAAAATTGTGGTTGAAAAATGAGAGGAAGCCCCTCTATTTATAGTCAACAAAGGGTAGTATGAACAAATGTTTTTTGTGTCTTATCTGAAAAGTCATGACCTTTTCGAGAAGACACAACCCTTTGGAAAAGTCACAACTTATTGAAAAAGTCACAACTCTTTGGAAAAGTCACAACTTATTGAAAAAGTCACAACCCTTTGGAAAAGTCACAACTCATCGAAAAATTACAACTCTTAGAAAAAAATCACAACGTATCGAAAAAGTCACAACTCATCGAAAAAATCACAACCTGAGTTAGGAATATTATAGTAATTTAATATTTAAGTTAGGAGTTCATGCTTTTAAGGTAATATAATATATAATATAATATAATATATAATATAATATATATATATATATATATATATATATATCGTTGAATCTGCTCCACTTGATCGTTAGTTTCTTAGTTTGAAAGGACATAATTTAAAAAGATAACTTGATAATTGCATTGGACAAGATCCAAGAACATAGTTTAAAAATGATTATCTAAACTCGTATTCCAACATATTCAACTTTGAATCATTTATTATGAGCTCTGTGATTTTTTGAACAACAATTACTTCACTACATAATTTGGATCTTTGCATACATGCATGTATACTACCCAAAACAAATTAATAGATTATGCATGCGGTACGGAGGAACACTTTTTATTTCAATTTTTTCATGTTTGGTTGTTCAGAATTTTTTTTTAAAAAAAATTCTCTTAGAAAAATAAATTTCTTAACCTGATAAACACCTCCACGGATTAAACAAAATTAAAGAATATTCATGTTTTACACTCGACCCACCAACAATTTATGAGTCTAGAAATTTACAAGATTTTGCAATACTCTTGATCAAAATTAGTAGTATTACTTTTTGGGGGGGAAACTAACCTTTGGAGGTCAATTTGCATTTTTTTGATTTTTGGTGCTAAAAAGATCAACCTCCGAAGATTAATTTTATTAAATTAAAAAAAAAGAAGGAATAGTATTATTATTTGATCAAGAATTATTTCACTACACTACCCAAAAACAGATTAATGTATTATGCACATGTGTGTTTGGTAGGGAGGGAAATATTTTATATTTTAATTTTTTTTTATATTTGATTGATCAAAAAATGAAATTTGTTATTTAGGAAAACAAGTTCCTTAACTTAATAAACAAATTCCATGAATAACATTCTGCATGATTGTCTTCTTTCTCGTCATTGATGATTATGAGGATAGTAGGACTAGAACACACAACGTATATATCAAGGAATTTTCGCAACACCTTGTATCAAGGGGTGTCAGTACTCCCTTGACCTCTATACAACTTGGTATATATATATATATATATATATATTAAGGGAGTATATATTGACACCTCTTGGTATACAGGTTTAATAAATTTGACCTCTATATCCAAATTAAACGTGTATATATATATATTTATTTATTAAACTAAAATTTGATCTCTATATTCAACGTAATTTTGATGTGAAAGGGTGTTGCTTGACACCCTAGGGTGTGTCCGCCCCTGACTACCACCCTGATCCCTACCCCTCATACAGCTAGCTCATACCCCCACAGCCTCACTCTTGCACAATATTTGCTTAAGTTATGTATAAATGCTTTTCAGATATCTCTTTACTTTATCAAATACAAAAAATATAAGTAAAACAAAAAACATTCATTTTTTAAGGAAAATATTCATTTGTCAACTCGATATAACTGAATATATGAAAATTAACAAAATCTATAATGTTGATGTTCCTCCTCCTCAATTGGCAATATTTTGTATACTAAAATGGCAAGATTTCATGAGAGATTGTGTAATTATTAGGTAACATATAAAATAATAAATACTTTGTGTCATCTTTCACTTGATAATCTACTACACCCTTCGTCCGACAATAATTGTCCACTATACTATTTTTGGATGTCCAACAATACTTGTCCACTTTATGAAATCAATTGATAATTTTACACTTAGTTCTTAATTTATCCTTATATATCATTAATTATAGTCATTTCTCTATTACATTTTTCAAGATATTGTGTTTATTATATTTAAAGGGTGATATAATAAAATTAGTCTTTTATTTATGATTTCTTAAAAAGTTAATAGTGGACAAGTATTATTGTAAAACGGTAAGATTTGTCTCATTGAACAACTACATGTGTATAAGCCTATGTTGGATTAAGTTCCGAATTAGGAATATTGGATAATGGGCTTTTTAGCCCGTTGGTAGAGATCCATATACAAACTAGAATATGGGCTGGCCTGCTTAAAATCTGTTTCTGACCTGTCACATCTTGCTGACAGGTGACTTTCTTATGGACAAAGAAATTTATGATCATTTGGTCCAAGAAGCTTAAAAGATATTCTTTTTAGCCTTTAATAATTTCATTTCATAGCCTTTTTATTTTTTTAGAAAATTTCAGAAATAACAAAGAAAATAGACATAATAAAGCTTATAACTGTAGTTTCGACAAGTGTGCTCCATAACTATAGTTTTGTTTACTATGGATGTTGCGATTTATATATTTCGGTTGCATGTTTGTATATTTTGCTTGCAAATATACAAACAGGGTAAGTATATACAAATGGAGGTTGCGGTTTGTATATTTCGCTTGCGAATATACAAACAAGGTAAGTGTATACAAATTCTGTATTTATACATTTAGGAATTTTTTATAACTTTTTTTGTATATTTCGCTTGTGAATATACAAATAGGGTAATTATTATGAATTTTTCATAAATCGTGTACAAATAGCCAGGGTAAGCATCTACAAATTCTGGAATTATACAATCAGGAACCGAGTCATATAAATTCTAAATTTATAATAAATTGTATTATTGTTGTATAGAAAATGTATCATTATTGTATAGAATATGTATTTATATAGTATTTGTATAAAAAATGTATCATTATTATATATTTGTGTATAATAAGTGTGTAACAAATATATAATTAACGTATAACTAGTATCTAATGTATACACACTATTCATACACATTATACCATTTTCATACATCATTTATATACAGAGTCCATCAAAAAATTTATCTAGTTAGATTTATACTAAACGATCATAGAGATAATAATTTTATTTTGTTTATATGAACTCCAACGAAAGCACGTGCTTTGAATAATTGCTTAAATGTATTTCAATCTCTATGTCCCCACAATTTTGCCACCACCAACACCATCTCCATCCCATCAAGACAACTAATAAAAGAAAAAATGAAGTTTCGTAAACATCATTTAAGAAAATCCATATTGAGAAATTCATAAAAGGAAAAAAGTTGAAAAACATTATTTTTGATAGAAAAATTATAGCTTTTTTCGTGAAATGCACAAGTGGTAAACAACCATATCAAGAAGAAAATTAATTAATAATTTGATTTAAAAAGTAATTGACTTAAAGAATTGAGATGAAAGGTGAAATTAAAGAAGTGTTCTTATGTAAACTTAAAGCTTCTGATTTAGGGAAGGACTTGCATTTCTCAACCGAGAAAAATTGAAGCTCAACAAAGAAAATGAAAAAGACACGAGTTATGTAGGAATTAAGTTATGAGTCATAAGTTGTGTAGTATTTGTATGACTTAATTTCGCTAGGCATAAGTTTTGAGAACTTTTGTCTTGCTCTGTATAAGTTTTGTATTAATTAAGTTATGTTTTTTACAATATAATTTGTGGGTTCTGAAAATGAAGTTATGCCTCTATTTGCATAAACTATGTTGAAACTAATAAGTTATGCATGTTTAGAAAAAAAAGTACAACAATACTAATACTAGACATGAATATCAAAAAATAAACAACTTTTTATAAACATTGTGTCATACAAGCTACTGCATTTAAAACAATTCCAACATAACAAAGATGTAAATTATTGTAGCCGATTGCTTCTATGATTCCACAATTAGTACAAAATATGTGCTTAACTAAAAAATTGGAGTTCGCAAAAAATGATTGCCCATAAAATAGAATAAGAAAAATAGTTATTTGAGATAATGAAAGAATTGATGTATCTTAAGTTAAAAAAATGATTGCATTTAGATAAGTACATCATCTACATTTTCATCTATCAGAGAAAACATAAGAAGCCAAATATGATTAATATAATAAAACATTATTCTTTCTTTAGTGATAAAATAACATAAAAGACAAATAACTTCAAGTGGAAAATTAATAATTTTTCATTAACGAAGTTAGAAATTACAAAACTTTCATTCAAATGAATGTGAACCATTTATGAGAAGCAACTTAATTCTCTCACTATACGTATACTTAAAATTTAGAGACGTACACAAATTAATTGTGGAGAGTACAAGAAGTTATTCATTATCTGCATTAAATAAAAAATGAATAATACTAACAATCTCTTGAGAATGCAAAGATAAAGCAACAAGACTACTAATTATGGGCAAAATGAATGAACATCTACTTAAGTATCAATATATTTTGATTTGAATTAATACATGATGCATTAAATCCACAAAGTGAAATACTCTTAAACTGAATAGACAAAGGTTAATTAAGACCACCACAACACATACTATATACTAAATCCCATGCAAATTGTGTGATACGAACAAGATGTTTTTATGGTTTTGAACACATCTTAAATCTCGTGAATACTTTAGAAAGACAACCCATTTTTTTTTCATAAAAAACTATCAATCTTGAGATTCATGTAGATGATTGTATCAAGTTATCTCAAATATCTGAGTTGTCGAAAGACTATGAATATATAATTATTATGATGTTAACAATGAGACATTGATGTTCATTAATGAGTTTCATCAGATAAGAGTGTTAAAGTAAAATCTAGCATAGTCCTTGTATATGTCAGAGATCAACTTGTACGTTGAAGAACAATTGAGAATTGACATATGCAAGTCCATTGAGAATTTTCAGTTAAACACGATCATCGAGTGTGAAAAGAGAAGTCTCAAATAAAAATACTACTCCAAATTTGTCATTTATTAAATTTATATTGTTCTGAATTCTAAGTCGGTCGCCTAATTTAATACTTTTTCATTTTTGATTTTCATCTCATTAAGCATTATTTAGATATGTTCTTTGTAAAAGGGGCTCAATTATTGCTAACTATATTATTTTGATTACATTAAAGATGAGGAAGGTTTTTTTTTTGACAAAATTTATTTTGAGATGACATGTTCTTTAATTTTTAATCATCAGGACCAAATCAACAACAACTTTAACACACAAAGTTCATATCGAAAATCCAAATCAACTTGACCGAACTAAACTTCATTCAATATAAACGAAAACGATTAATCTGATTATAGCACAATCCATAATAATTGTGTGAGGCTCCTTAATTTCTTGACAAATATTTTAGTGGGTCCATTTTATCACAACACACTGTCTAACCTTCCCTTCCATATTTTTTTTTTAAAAATCTTTATGCTTTTTACTAGTGGTAACTTGATTAGCTCTTTCTTTTTTATTAATCATTTCTCCCTTCAACTAAATCAATTAAATTTTTTTTTTCCTTCTACTCTCAACCAAATCAACTAAAATATAACTATTTCTTGTAGCCTCGAAAAATATCTTTGAGGAATTTCATTTTACATCTCAAAAAATTGAATCAAACCCCTAAAATATTTAAAAAGGAGAAAATTTTAATAAGAAATTCACACATAATTTATATTTGGAGTAAAAGGTGTTCACTCAATATAAAAAGTTGAACTAAATAAAAATCTAGTCAAATTATATATTTTCTTTTACTTGATTTTATTCTTTGATTTTTAAAAAGTGACATAATTAGCTTTGATTTTTAAGTAAAAATAAATTAAAAAATAACACCAAACTGATTATATAAATATCTATTTAAAAAATTTAATCTGAGTGTTACCGTGTAATATACCACAAATATAATAAATTACAATTGAAAATAAAATGACAAAAGTGAAAAATAAATCTTTAGGCTGAGACGCGGATATCTCGCTCTCTTTAGGAAGATTCAAACCCATTGCGGCATAATCTACATCGATCCAACAATATCACTCTTGACTTGTCCCCTCCTAAATACAACAGTCCAACAATATCGTACAACTCAAGAAACTCCGAATTAGTTGAAGAGTTCAAAGCTCCACAAAAGAACACCTTCCTTCAATATATAAATTCTCTCTTTTGTATAGTGAATATAGTTGAAGACTAAGAACCCGATTGGATTGGCTTTAAAAAACAACTTTTAAGTCAAAATAAAAAATCAAACTTAAATAACTTTTGAGTCAAAAAATAAAAAATAGGGGGATGCCTACTTTTGGTTTTTGACTTATTTTAAGTCATTTTTGAGTTTTGACCTTGCCAAACACTTCCTAACTTATTTTTACGTCATTTTTTTTTACTTATTTTAAGTTATTTTTTATATTTGCCAAACACTTACAGAAGTCAAAAACTGACTTAAAAGTTGGTCAATGACCAACTTTTAAGCCAATCCAAATACCCTCTAAAAATATTTTCTTTGTCTCAACTCTCTCTTTCACTACTACAATATTTTTTCTCACTTAATATATTTCATCTCTTTTGAGATACACTTCACAAAGGAAGAAACTCCACTATTTATTGAAAAATAAAAAACCACTAACTAAAATTCTTAAAATTTGAACCAAAATATCAAATGTCCAAAAGTTAAAATATGTAGTAATAGATACAAAACTCAAGGTTGCTAAATGAAATAAGTGATCTAACTTTCTAAAGTAGTACATGTCTTTGCTCTTCTTTAATTGCTATTTTTTCAAAAAAAATTAAAATTGAACACATCACATCACATTTTTAATATGGACCACTTTGGCCCAAAAAAGGCACACTACTGGTTAGCTGTAGCAGATTCTGTGGAAGGAAAAGATCAATGGTTTGATTCTGTCGAGACAACAATTTTTAGAGTTGTAATCATAATTTATTTTAGGTTATAATAAAAAACATAGAATCTTTAAAAAAAAAGTTTAATTCTAGAACATAGAATCTAATTAATTAATTATCATCAATAATTAGTTTCTAGTATATTATCAGAAGGCTAAGAAGTTTTTTCTGTGAATACCAGGGGGAAAAAATTAACAGAATCAAAAATCAGTGAACTCCATTCTTGTGCTTCTGCAGCCATCCTTACCCCCACCCCCACCCCCACCCCACGACTGGCCTCAACTTCTTCCCCTGTATTCCAGGAATCCATTGCTACTCTCTTTCATCCCCAAATGTTGAAGATAATCGCTTGATTTCCCAATTTCTCATCTTTTGTTGTTGAGTTTCTTCAATCTCCTTCTTGGGGTTTAGCTTCTGCCAGGTGGGTTTGCATGTTTAATTTCGTTTTATTGGTAAAAAATGTATTCTTCTTGCAATATTTATCAGATCTGTTCTTGCTAGGGTTTTTTTCAAGAATTTGACCGGTTGGGTGTTACATAATTGGGTAATTTCAAGATTTGGTTTTGGGGTTATGGGATTTGATGTTTTTGGCATTTAGGGTTATAGACGGGGTGGGGTGGGGGAATTAATTTGATATTATATTATGGGGTTGTGAATTTCTCATCAATTTAGCTCCTTTTTTTTTTTTAGGGTCTGGGTATTGTTTATTGAGAATTTCTCTGTTGATTTTTTGAGAATTGGAGGGAAAAAGGTGCTAATTTTAGCATAAGGGGGTAATTGAAGGTTTGTGAGAGGTAGTGAGATCACGATGCCTTAGGTTTGACTCCTCATCAGCATTTGGGTCTGTGTTTACTGTATATGTTGGTATTATTCTTACTAGGCGTGTTAAAGAGGGTGTCTATTGATACCCGTTGGTGAGTTGTATATTTTGGAAATATCTTCCAATTGCTTGGCAAGAAATTAGCATAGGGGAGATTACAATCCAATTACAGATAAGTCATTACTGAAGAATTAACTTTATTTGGAGACATTGTTTATGTACCTGTTAGGCCTCCAAAATTCTCCCTTTTTGAATGAATTATCACGGAAAGAGAAAAGGTATAAATGTTGTTTTAAAGATGCAATCTTTGGCACCCCCGCAGCACCAGCACACAGGGTAAATAAGTTCTTGAGTTCTAAGACGGAAACACATTCAAATGGAAGTTGTGTTTTGATGGCTTACTATCATGCTGTTGCTTGATACAATTAAGCTCCCTAGAGCTATTAGTATATGCAACTTTGATAGATGAGTTTGGCAGTTGTGCATTGTGCATGTTGCTTGGATTCTTCAAAATCCTAGCCACACCCGTCTCAACAAGACATGGGTGTGGGATCCATACCGGATTTGGTTAACTTACCTTGGGGTACTTTGACTACATTTATGACTGAGAAGTTTTAGTTCAATAGCTTTAATTAATCAAAATATATTCTTTATATGTCATAATCTACATTTATTGGCATATCCCAGCATCCGTATCCGTTCTTGGATCCATACCCCTGAATCCTAAAATTTATGTGACGAAGAATCCGACTGTCAGATCTGCACCTGTATCAAATGCCCGCACCCGAATCCGAGCAACTTAGCATTGTGCTTTCCGAGTATCTTGGCTTTCAAGGAAGAATCCATTTTGAAAATAATCTCAAATTTATTACTAACGTCTAGCAATTAATTATGGTACTAGCTAGTAACTTTTTGGAGGTAACCAGCATATCCTTAATGTTGAAGAATACATCTTACCTTTCTAAAAAAAGATCTAGCAATAAATTTTTTCTTTTTGAGTGTTATTACAGGTGGAGGTACCTTTTGGAGTGTTTTTTGTGCCTGTTCTGAGTGATGAATGTCTAATTCGCTTCTAATTTTCTCGTGTTGGTAGGAAAATGGATGGAACAACAGTCCAAGGTACCAGCAGTGTGGACTCATTTTTACGGAACTATAAGCTCGGGAAAACACTTGGCATTGGATCGTTTGGCAAAGTTAAAATAGCTGAACATAACTTAACAGGGCACAAAGTTGCTGTCAAGATACTTAATCGTCGAAAAATCAGGAATATGGACATGGAGGAGAAAGGTATAGGAGTTAGGGAGTGCAGTCACATTTTCCCTTACTATCCAAAGTATATGAACACCGTTTCTCCTTTTTACCCCTAATTTTTAAGGTAAAAAAGGTAAGAAGTGGTGAGGTTGGAAGAAGGACAAACTGAATCTTGCAAGATGAAGATTGATGTTTAACCTACTGTTTGGCCTGTTTGTTGCCTTCATCATTCCTCCTCCATTAGCTTTCTTCCTTTTTTTTTTTTTTTTCTGTTCTATCTGATCTGGAACCTATATAAATGGATGATTAGATTGTCAATTGATTTGAATGTGGTTGAATTTTTCTTCTACTTTAACTTAAACGATAATCTTTGATTCTTTTTCACTCAAAAGTTGCATTGAACTCCATATATGAAATTTTTGTTCTCAAATCTCTAGGTGCTTGTGATTTGATTAGACTAGTGCCCAGTATGATATACCTTGATGGAGGATGATTTTTGTTCTCAATGATTGGCCATTGCTTGCTCTTGGTTCTAGGTTACAATTATATTTATTTTTTCCTGTTTATGGATGTCTGGACTGTGTTAAGAGTTTTATATTGCTGACATTCTGCAGTCCGTAGAGAAATCAAAATATTGAGATTGTTCATGCATCCTCATATTATACGGCTTTATGAGGTCATAGAGACACCATCAGATATATATGTTGTGATGGAGTATGTGAAATCTGGCGAGCTATTTGATTACATTGTCGAGAAGGGCAGATTGCAGGAGGATGAAGCTCGTAACTTTTTTCAGCAGGTGGATGTGCCACTTCCTTGCATGAGTTTTTTCATGCTGTTTAACTATTTTAAAGTAGTTATGGTATTCTAATTCTTCTAAAAAACAGATAATTTCTGGTGTGGAGTACTGCCATAGAAACATGGTGGTTCATAGAGACCTTAAGCCTGAAAACCTCCTTCTGGACTCCAAATGGAATGTGAAGATCGCAGATTTTGGTTTGAGCAATATCATGCGCGATGGTCATTTTCTGAAGACAAGTTGCGGAAGCCCAAACTATGCTGCCCCAGAGGTACTGAAGCTTCTGATTCGAGTTAACAGCAATTACTTTTTTTGTGGTTCTGCCTAACTGATTGAAAAAAGAGTTGTGATTCATCACAATACTTAGAATGTATGCTGCATTTTGACTTGTCAGTATTTTTTTTCCATGCTTAATACATAGTTTAACCCCCCCCACCCTACCCAAAAAGGCTGTGTACTCAATCCCCTTTACACACCCCTTGACCATGGGAATCATTGGAGTGGGAAAATTTTCTTGAAATTGGAGAGAACTCAACAATATAATTTAATGGCCAAGAGGAGGAGAAGAAAACAATCCAAATAGTTCCCAGATTAGTTTTGTTTGAATGGATTTGTCTATTTCAAAGTGGGGAAGAAGAAGAAGAATGTGGAAGAATAATATTTGATTATAATTTTTGATCTTTTGACAATTTTTAAAGTATTTTCTTTTTTCATATATTGTGAAATGTGTTGAGTTGTGATTGGTGTGTGAACACACTTATCAAAGGAAAGTGATGAAACATAAAAATGGTGTGTATTAGACATAGGGGTGTCAAATTCGGCCAAAACCCATTTGGCCCGCACATGTTTTGAATGGGTTGGGCATGGGCTACATTACAAATGAGTTATGTTTGGGTTCCACTCATCTTAACCCATGACAGAAGCTAAGCCCAAACTCAACCCATGAAGCAGCCCAAACTTAACCAATCATTTTTCATTTTTTTTTGAAGACAAAGGAAACCCGCAGTCGCTATCCTTTGGGTGCGCACATGGTAAAACCCCCGCTTCTATGCAATAGCTCGCAAACCACACATGAGAGGTAACCTGCACTAGGCAATTCCGGTGCGACGAGCTCAACCCAGAAGGCAAACCCATTGCTTTTGCCGGCAAGGGGTTTTGAACTTGAGACCTCCAACGTGGAAGTCCCAAGCCCAAACCATTGGGCCCTCCCGAAGGGTATCATTTTTCAAACTTCAATGTCAATAATTAGAGTTCAACTCATGATTATCCAAGATAAATGTAAAATTTTGAAGATGGTATTATGTCATCATTTAGATTATCTTAATATTTATGACTTTTATTTTTTTGACCTTTTCATTTAATTAATAAAAGAAGAATGTCACTATATGGAGATTTTATGCAACATATAATTAATGATGATATTACCTTTTCCAAATTTTTCTTAAGTTTTTTGACCTTTTCAATGGCTTAATAAGAAAGGACTCTATTTACTTTCATTTTTTTTTTTTTTTTTGTATATTTCCCTGTATTATTTGTTTTTGGCCAAGTCAGATTAGAATAAATTTATTAATTCAAAGTCTATACAACTATGAAGATTGAAAATGTCAGGAATAGATATATGTTCCGTATTGAATATAATGATAATTACCATCAATATTTTAAATGCCGGTATTATAATTAATATATTTATTTGCTGGGATATGAACGAGTATTTTTTTCCACTATTTGTTAAGAAAATCAATTGAAGGAGTTGCCTATTTAGAGGGTGTTTGGATTGGCTTAAAAGTTGGTCAAACCTAATTATAAGTCAGTTTTAGACTTCTGAAAGTGTTTGGCAAATATAAAAAATAACTTAAAATAAGTCAAAAATGACTTAAAATAAGTTAGGAAGTTTTTGACAAGGTCAAAAATGACTTAAATAAGTTAAAAATGACTTTAAATAAGTCAAAAACCAAAAGTAGGTCTCCCCCTACTTTTTATTTTTTGACTTAAAAGTCATTTCAGTTTAACTTTTTATTTTTGACTTAAAAACTACTTTTTAAAGCCCACCCAAACGGGCTCTTAGGCAATTCTATTTTTCGGTACAGTCTTACCCTATAGGGTAATTTTGGTAAAAGAAAGAGAAATAATGTCTTTTTACTCTTTAAAAAAACATATTTTTGTTGGACAAGTTTATCATTCAATTATTTTCTAATATTTAAAATTTTAAAATCAACATTAAATCTTTACTAATTTAAACTATTTTAGATTTATTTTATTCCTTCTAACGAGTATCAATTTGAATAGGAATCAATTATGATTTTTACACCAACAAGGGTTGTGGTGGAGTGGTAAGTAGTCCTTCATTTTTAACTAGAGGTCTCGGTTTCGAGGCCTCCTGGGTATGGAATCGTCTTTGTTAGGGAGCACAGTATCCCCAATGTGGGACTTTTCGGCACAAATCCGAGTTTAGTTGGGCTCCAATGCGGGTACCTGACACCAGATGGGAAACCAAAATAAATAAATATGATTTTTACTCATTAGTATTTAATCTAAAGATACATAAAAGTTGTATGCATTAAATAGGATTTTGACCAATTATAGTTTTGTCCCAAATTAAAAATCTACATATATTTTAAATGTATATCATCAATAGAATTGATGTCAGACATAAACAAATCATTTATTTAAATACTCAATTCAAACTACAAACACCACAAAGGAAAAATTCCAAATATTTCTAAATTGTAACCATTTAGGACTAACTTTTTACTACAAGTAATAGGGATTGAGATCTGTTTGTGGATATTCGGTTGAGAATATTTATTGATATCTTTAAAAGGAAAGAACAAAACTTGTATCAAGTTGGGCTGTGGCAAGGGGCAAATGTAGGCCCAAATTATGGTGCACGTGAACCCATGGTCTCTCTGCAAAATTAGATATTTTTTGTACATATTCTTGAATTGATCTAATATTATCTGTTGACTCTCATACTCCAATAAAATTGAATGGTGTATTTGGTTGAATGTTGAGTTTTTTACCCCAAGGTGTAGGGATCAATTCCTACTTACTACTTCTCTTTTTTCTCTTTTTTTTTTTGAAGTTGTGCACCCATGTTTTAGAAATCCTAGATCCACCTCTGGCTATAACCCATTGTTTAGCTCATCTTGACCCAACTCATCTTAGCCCAAGAAGGCTATGGGCATGGTTGAGCAAATGACCCTTTTATGGATTCAACCCATCTTAGCCCAAACAACCCATTTGCCACCCCTTAGGCACGCTTTCTGGAAAGGTTTGGTGTGTAAAGTTATTCCCATGGTTAAAGGGGCATGTAAAATGGATTTGGATACAACCTTGGGGGGTAAACTATGTATTAAGCCTTTTTTTCCCTTTAAAAAGTGTTTTTTATGCTCATTAAATTCTTTTTCTTTTTTAATTTTGATAACCATTAAATTCTTTCTCTCTCTGTAGGTTATATCAGGTAAATTGTATGCTGGCCCTGAGGTAGATGTATGGAGCTGTGGTGTTATTCTTTATGCTCTTCTCTGTGGCACCCTTCCATTTGACGATGAAAACATACCCAATCTTTTTAAGAAAATAAAGGTATATTTTGGTTTACTTGAAATCCAGCATGTTAATGTTGATCCTTCGTTCAATTTTATCCTATATTGATTTAGCTGCCCCTTGGCTTGAAATTGTGTGTTCCCAAATCTGCGACCTGATTGTAGTCCGACTCCGTTTCATGTTGGCATTCAATTCTATTTGGTGGGTAAATGACTACAACTTTTGGCCTCATATCCTAACTTTCATTATTGCATACATTATAAGTCAGATGTTGTGTGGGTAGCTCCACTTTTCGTTGATGAGGCTTGAGTATGTTACTGATTTATCCCATTTTACTATGCTGGTCAACTTTTTGTTTTCCAGTTCTGCCCTTCCAAATGTATCATGTCCAGGAAAAAACAAAGATTGTTTAGATCTGCTGGGACCCAATCTCACCCTTTTTTTGTTGTTTTGGATAAGTGGACATGATGTGAAATGCCAAATGGAAAAGGAAAAAAGAAAAACGATTCTCCATTGGAATGAATTTATGCTCCCTGTCCATTCCCCAAAAAAGGGAGAGATTAGTTGATACATTTATTGAATCCATTGGGGTTGATCGCAGACAATTGCTTAACTTTATATCAATTTGTCTTTAGGGTGGAATATATACTCTGCCCAGCCATTTATCAGCTGGTGCGAGGGATTTGATTCCAAGGATGCTTATAGTCGACCCGATGAAGCGAATGACTATTCCTGAGATTCGCCTGCACCCTTGGTTCCAAGCTCATTTGCCACGTTATTTGGCCGTACCTCCACCAGATACAATGCAACAAGCAAAGAAGGTTAGATTGAATGTACATTTGACTTATTAATGATTAGTCTTTTTTCGCCCTAATGTTTCACATGCAACAAGTTATACATGGCAGGATAGAAATTTTCCCCAGCTTTTACTTATTTGCTATCCCATATAAACGGCACTAAAGCAGTATTCTGTTGATCAAACACAACTTATTTCTTGATTGTAATGCTATGGAATCACTCTAGGCGATTTCCTATCTTCTGTTGCATCTTTGATTGCCTTAAATGGTAGATTCTATTTATTTAACCTATCAACATCTTTCTGTCGCCCTCCCCTGCGCCCAGGTAAAAGAGTGAAAAAGAATGATCAGAATTGCTCATATATCTTGAGCAGCTTGTATAATTTAGGAAATGTTGCAAGTACCTGAACAACGGGGAAAGTTTATGATTGCTGTGGAAGTTCCTGTCATCAGAGCCTCATAAATCTACCTTTTTGGTAAAAAGACATCGTAAAATAAATTAGAATAAAGACATTAAAAAAAGTGATCAGCAGTTTCCCCTTATGGCAAACACACAATTGTGTATCTTAAAGAAGGGTCAGATTTGTGATTTGTCTTGCTGTCACAACCATATCTTGTTGCGCTAGATATTCTCCTTCAATGTGTTGATCACGATATCCTTGTTCACTCATCCAACCTTATTAGCTCTCTAACCCACTTTCGTAAATATCTCATGTTTATTTAATAAATCAGGATCCATTTGGGTCCTTTGAATAAAAACTAAAAGAGTTCTGACCTTCTTCACCCTTTTGTTTGTGATGAAGTCCCACTCTAGTTTTGTTAGTTTTACTCCAGGTCCATTCTGCGAACAACACCAGATAAATATAAGCAGATAGTTCAACTGATTATATTTGGGAAATGCTCCCAAGGTCCAAGGATGTGGACTTGTGGTCAATAAAGTGGGTGCAAACCTTGTAGATCAGGGTCTCCTAATCCCATAGAGACAAAAAAACACTTGTTATTTCGTTCTTTCTGTTTGAGCCCTAGTGATAAGAATTGGGTTACTTGAATAAACAAGAAAACAATGCGAAAGCGAAAATACTAAGATTAATGACAAGAAATTAGAGCGAAATTTGAGAATAAAATCCCCAAATTCAAAAGTAGTTCTAGGAATCCTAATTGATCTTAGTGTTCAGAAATTAGCAGATTAAAGCTAATTTATGATACTAATAGAGTCAATTCAAGAACTTTGATCAAATAGTGATCTAGACCTCTATTTCGAAGAAATTAGAGACAATAATTAGTATCAGACTGATTACCTTCTTTAATTTACGAATAAGAACCAAAGATGTCAAGTTAAAGAATTAATCTTACCTCTTAAAGAATTGTTCTTAAAAGGCTGTAATCCCCAATAGCCATACACAAAGGTGTAAAGAAGAGAAATTCTCAATTAACAATAATGTTGTCTATACAAAAAAAATAAAAATCTACCCCTATATATTGGGGAAAAACTATCCCAAATAGAATTGGATTAGAATCTACTTTTATGGAAATAATAAATAAAATCTAACTAGGAAACTTTAAGCTAGGAAAGCATATAAAAATTATACCAAAAATTCTTCCCCAAAGAAATAAGGAAAAGTTTCCAAATTTGACCAAAACATGTGGGCCCGTCCCAAGTCACTTGTATGCGACTCTTTCCCCCCTTTTGGGTGAGGATTTTAAGCTCATTCTTTTGGGCAGAAATTTCAGCCGCATGTGGGCCTCAATCTTCTTCCATTTGGACTTGGACTTGAACCATAAAATATGCGTAGCACTTAGTCCATTCATCTCACTATTCTTGGACTCGTTCTTGGGCTTTTCTTCCATGATAAACATCTTCTTGATTTCCCATTGAAACCCTACAATCTTGACTTGCAACTCCTTAGCTTGAGACCTTGACGATTGTCTTCTTAGGGCTTCTACAACATCATCCTTGTCCATGGAGCTATCACCTGGTGCTCAGAGTTGTCAGGTATGTGCTGGTGGAAGGTAGTAGGAGCCCAGTGAAGTGCGTGCAAGCTGGCATGGATACAATTGTTGGCCAAAAGAATTGTGTTTAGGAAATTTCTATACTCATTGATATGCTTGGGATGTTTTGGTGCATCACCGCATCTTCTTTGGTTTATTTATTTATTTTTCCAAATGCTTCTTTTATCACATTTACTACAATTTGACTTGTATGGTTGTTGGGGCTTTCTTTGTGGTGACTTCATATGTTAAGCTTTTTGTATGACCTTACAGCTCTTAACATGGTTTCCTAAACCAGAAGAATTCTCATCTAGTCAAAATATCCTTGAAAAATATTTGATTGCAGATCGATGAAGAGATTCTTCAAGAGGTGGTTAAGATGGGATTTGACAGGAACAACCTTACTGAGTCTCTTCGCAATAGAGTTCAAAATGAGGTAAATTTTCGTTATCAGCCATCTACTTTTTCCTGGATTGCCCTTTTCCCTCAAATTTAGTTGTATTTCAGGGAACTGTTGCGTACTATCTTCTCCTGGACAATCGCCATCGTGTTTCCACTGGCTATCTTGGAGCTGAATTTCAGGAGTCCATGGTGCGTCTTTGCTTGTTTTTATTGAATAAAGCTGCAGTTTCTTTCGATCTGCTTTCGTGAGAAGGAGCCAATTAGTTCGCCAATATTTAATGAGTTTCTTGTCCATAAATATGTTACATCTTTATGACGGTCACTGAGTTCATCAACATTAAGCTTGGGTATATAATTGTGGTTGATTTTTTGCCGTTAAATGTGTTTAATTGGATGTATAAACATGCTCTTACAGGAATATGGTTACAACCGGATCAATTCTAATGAAACCGCTGCTTCCCCTGTTGGTCAACGCTTCCCAGGAATAATGGATTATCAGCAAGCTGGTGCAAGACAGTTCCCCATTGAAAGAAAATGGGCTCTTGGCCTCCAGGTTGGTTTGCTGCCTCATGCAAATAACTAACTTTGCTCTCTCTTTTATTTTTCCTCTACCTTCTCTTACCCCACTAGACCGAAGCCCTGGGGCTGGACGTTCATACTTATTGATCAAAGAAATATGCAAATGGATATTTATGTTAACATGTGAGTGGAGGGAAGGTCTAAGTACGAGACCTTTGTTCTTATTTTATGATGGAAATTGAAGTACTGATAATCTTTGAAAACTTCCATGATCCTATTTTGTATCCAATCTGATTAACTTTGAAAACATTTTGTCAATTCCATCTATAATAAGTATAGGCTCATGCACGTACAGCATCTGTTAATTTGATGGGTTCTCTTGTGAAATTTTCTAGACAATTTGCTTCTAAATTCTGTTCAACAGTATGCTATACATAATAAACGCCTTTTTGTTTTTTGCTACAGTCTCGAGCGCATCCACGTGAAATAATGACTGAAGTTCTGAAAGCTCTGCAAGAACTGAATGTATGTTGGAAAAAGATTGGTCAGTATAACATGAAATGTCGATGGGTTCCTAGTGTACCTGGTCATCATGAAGGCATGGGTGTTAATTCCATGCATGGGAATCAGTTCTTTGGAGATGATTCATCCATCATTGAGAATGATGGGGTCACAAAATTAACAAATGTGGTAAAGTTTGAAGTTCAGGTAATGAAAAATTTCATGGATCACTTTATCATTTTTTTTTTTCATGGATCATACATCTAGTTTCTGTCTTAACTTTTTCATACAGGAGTACATGAATGTTGCTTTGGCCTTAAGATAGAGTTTAGAGGCAACTTGTGTATCATGAAAATAAGAAAGCTTTAGTAACATGGTGAATCTTAATAACATGAACGAAGAATTGGGTGAGAAAGTAGTTTGCACTAGCAGTAATGAAGTATGTTGCACATAATTGGTGGAAGTCTCACTTGTATGCCTGTATTTTAACTGCTGTTGTGGTTCTTCTAAGTTGATGTCTATATCTATTTTATCATATAAAGGGGCAGGATTTCAGCAACTATTAATCTGTATGTATCCCAAATTTGTAGCTTGCTTATTCTTTATGCTTGCCAATGTGTTTTAGATGCCAATCTTTGGAAGATTACTTTAGACTAAATCTAACACCATGTCGAATTTTATGATACTGTAAATCTGTCCAAAACCTTGGTAGACAAAGTTACCCGATATTTGTGTTGGTAAGAAGTAGCAAGTACCTGGTGGAGTTAGCCGAGGTGCACACAAATTGGCCCGAATAGGACAGACCAATGAAAAAAATATTCCTAATTGGTCCGTCTTTCAG
The DNA here is from genome assembly GCA_029582245.1 of Solanum etuberosum. NCBI lineage: Eukaryota > Viridiplantae > Streptophyta > Magnoliopsida > Solanales > Solanaceae > Solanum > Solanum etuberosum. The sequence continues at coordinate 19,604 of JAJONR010007223.1, forward strand.
AAAGCAATAGAGTTTCTCTACTGTTTGGATCTGCTGGTTTTCTGAGTCTTGCACAGCTTGTATGGTTCTGAAATTTTATTTGATGTTTGTGTTCCTTTGGTGCAGCTTTACAAAACCAGGGAGGAGAAGTACTTACTTGACCTTCAGAGGCTTCAGGGTCCACAGTTCCTCTTCCTGGATCTCTGTGCTGCTTTTCTTGCTCAGCTTAGAGTACTTTGAAGTCTCTGAAATAAGGAGCTAAGTTGGAAAGCTCGTGCTTGTATATAATTGGTATACCAGCTCAGTTACTGCATTTTGTCTTGTTTAACAAATTTCACCCTGCTTGGTCAGAGGTGCCTAGCAACTTTTTTTTTGTTGATTCGCTAGGAGATCTAGCTCACTCTCTCTTTTTAATGTTTCTTCTAAACGTTGTCAGTGTCTATGGAATTTCAGTTACCTACAGTTTCTACTTACAGATTGAACTGCAAGATGAGCGCGAGGTCTCTCTTTGACCCATTTACTGTTAGGATCTAATTTACTTCCCTCCCCCTCTTCTCCCCTATTGACGATCATTTATTGTCCTACAGAGATTTTCTTGTGTCATTTTGTTTCCTTTCTCTTAACTTGTTTGGAAACTTTGGACAATGAATTGATATTAATGTTTGTCTACTATATTAAAGAAGTCCCTACATTTTCGTTTTACACTTGGAAAACATACAAATTAACACAAATTTTAACTTGTACAAATGATTCTGTCAACATTTTCAACTAACGAAGCATATTGGTGGGAGATCAATAGAGCTCCAGAGGGAGAATTCACTGTCATAAGCACTCTCCATTGATGAAAATGCCACTTCTTCCGATGAATTCTCTTCACCCTTCTTCTGAGTCATTCCAACGTTGCATTCTTCATTTTCCCTCTCCTTGTCGAGGTTCCTTTTGCATGCATTTTGAAGCCTGGATAATTGGTCAGACCGCGTTACGCCTCCAGATTTCATCATCAACTTTAAACATTCTGTGATCCCATTGAAAGCATAAAGAGAAGCTGAAAACTTTCTCTCGTAATTCATCCTCCTCAGTGCCTCACTTACCATTGATGTTTCTTCCCCAAAATTCATCCCCTGTTCCATTGTCTCCACCATTGATAGCTCTTCAGCTAAATCAAATGGCGAATAGTTACACGATCCAATTTCGTTAAGAAATTGGAAGTCCATATATGACTCTATATCTTCAACATCAGTATTAATTGCCTCTTCTATCTCTATAAACTCCGCGTTCAAGCTCTCATAGTTACTCATAGGCTGAAAATTAAATTCCTGATTATAGCCCAATTGCACAATGCTTGTTAATTCTCTTGTAATTGCACTTACATTAGCAATCACGTTGTTGTCAGTTACATTATCTTCAGGGTAATTGAGATAATCAGTATACAACGAATCTGAAAAATCAGCTACTGTGTTTCCAATTTTTTCTTGTTGCTTCTGCTGATGATGACCAATTTCAGCCAGAGAGGCAGAACTGGATGAATCGTCCTCATTAGCAGCAGCTACGGATTTATTTCGTTCTCTGAGTCTGCTATGAAGAAGTTTAGTGATTTTCGGAGGCAGAGCTGAAGTTGAAGGAGAAGAAGAAGGCCAGAAATTCGTGCGAGTATTTGCTCCACGAAGCAAACAAGCAGCTTCATCATAAGCCCTTGCTGCTTCTTCAGCAGTGTCAAAAGTCCCAAGCCATACTCTTATTTTCTGTATGGTGTCTTTTATTTCAGCAACCCATCTGCCTGATGGCCTCTGTCTAACTCCAACAAATTTCTTTCGAGCTCGTTGAGCTCCGTTTAGGGCGGCTGCAGCATCATGAATTTTCGCTAGTCCTTCGGCTTTTCTCTTCCTAGCCATTGTTATTTGTGTGTATTCGATGTGCTCAATTTGTTATAATTGAACTATCCCTAGGAGAACGAATGAGATTAGATACCTTATTAGTCCTAATAGTAAAAGATAGATATTAGGAATTGTGCGTAATAAACAAGAATGGGTAGTTAGTAGTTTTTATACACAAGTAAATTGGGATGTCAATTTCATATTTTTATATGAATGGGAGAAGGAATATCCTGTCAAATGGCAAATTATTAGAGTTGAAAGGTGCTTTTCCTGTTTGTTAAGACGCATTTGTTTTATTGCTTTGGCTTTGTTATAGCAACGTATGGAGGACTCTATTTTAGTATATACTACTAAAAAATAAGAAACAAAAGGCATATACTGTTCTTTTAATAGATGGTTTGACCCAGCAAAAGAGTTGCTTCCGCTTTTAACCTTTCTTTTTATTTCGAGAAAAGAGTTAATTTATAGAACAAAAATCAGTGGCTGTGGCCCGACTTGGTCACTAGAATAAGTCCATTTGTTATTCAGTATGAAATGATTAATTCATCGATCAGTTCGATACATATTTGGTGACTTTTCCCCCTCCATATAAATTACACGAATGATCTTGATGATGAGTGATTTTGAACTTTTCATTCTGCTTACCTCATTGACAAATTTTCAATATAGTAACTTTTCAACATGATCACAATCTACACAACTATATGCTGAGTTCCAAATAAATAGACTATCCATATTTTTTTGCATATATGCGTTGTGTTTGTTGTGCTGTTTTTGTTTTATTTAGATTCATTTCGAAGTTTCCCATTTGTTATGGGATGCCATGTGGAGTTGTTGATTGCTTCATCAACTAAAAGAAGATGTCAACGAGGGCACTCTAGCCACCCTCCAAATGGAAGATATTGGTTTTCGATTTGTGAACATGCTATATTAATAATCAAATCAATAAGATATTTATTATCGGTTTTCGATCCTCAAAGGTTCGATATTCGATGTAATCGATAAGTGTAGAAGTGTAACACAAATTTCTACATTTATCACTTTTGTTTAAAATATAATTGTTCGAATTCCTTAAAAAAAAACTCATAAAAAAATTTGCAAAAACAACATTAATTGTATGTCTTTTGTCACAATCAAATCTAAAAGAGAGAGGATACTACTAGTTTGTCGAGAAGAGAGAAGATATCACAAGCGACTAGTTTGTGTTGCCTATGATCAAAAGTAATATGATAGATGATAGAGTTGATAAAATGTTATTTTCGCATATAGTCACTCAAAAATAATTTAATTACGCTCCATAGTTTGTTAATTTCGTAGCTACATGTTAGAAGGAGGAGAGAGGTGAGCGAGATTGGGAGAGGGAGGAGAGAAGTGAGTGAGAAGGCAGAGAGTGGAGATAGGCGAATTGTATATGTACATCTGTCAAATAATTGTATATATGTAACTGGTATACGTATGTATTTGTATATCTAGCGAGCGAGATTGAGAGAGGGAGGAGAGAGACGAGCGAGATTGGGAGAGGGAGGAGAGAGGCGAGTGAGAGAGGACAGAGAGTGGAGAGAGGCGAATTGTATATGTATATCTGTCAGATAATTGTATATATGTAACTGGTATAAATATGTATTTGTATATTTGAAGTGCGAGATTGGGAGAGGGAAGAGAGAGGCGAGCGAGAGAAGGTAGAGAGTGGAGGGAGAGACTAATTGTATTTGTATATCTGTCATATAATTGTATGTATAATTTGTATTTGTATATCTGTCATATAATTGTATGTATAATTTGTATTTGTATATGTATAAGTGACGTAATTACAACTGTGCAAACCGTAATTAATTCAAACTATAACTATGTTAACTAATTAACTAGTATTATATGTTTGCTTATCCGCGTAATTTTTCCTTATATTATTAGTGTAAAACAATAATAATATAATCTTATTGAATTATCGCTTTAACAATCATAAAATTGAAAAATGAACCCATAACTTACAAATCCATTAACCTAATAACTCAATAACAATAAATCAATAATTCAATTATAGTTATTTAAACATCGAAAATGTAAATAAAAAAGAGAGAATAATAATGAAAACAAAAAATATTGATTTCTAACCCGTTGTTTAAAGATTGACAAGGAAGACCCCTCCAAAATCAACTGCAAAAAAAATCAACTGCAAGGATCCTATTACGAGCAGCTTTCAACATTGTGTATAAGGTAAATTTCACTTTCTTCTGGATCCTATGAATCACTCATATGTATATAATCACAAAAGTTGAATTCCATACTCCATACTGATCTTCAGCTATATTTTTTTTCATATCTGAATTATGTCTCTGATTGTTGATTTAGATCCGGCATTTCGAATTTGTTGCTATAATTTTCGTTTTGTTTCTGAATTTTCTCGCGCAATAACAAGTGATGTGACATCGTGAGACAATTTATATAATAATATGCTTTTGAAAATCTCAAAGGCGATTTGAATTTTATTGGTTGTGTAAAGATCATTTTTTGTGATCTTTTATTTGCCATAACCTAAACCCCTGGGTTGGTTTCATGGTGGTGTAGGTAGGTTTAAAGGCTGATTTGAAATGTGTCTGTTCTGAATTTCGAGTAATATTTTTGCTTTTTTTCTGTTATTTGTGCTTTTGGGATGAGATGATTTGAGTCATTTCTGATATTTGTGCTTTTGAGATGAGATTATTTGTTTCAGGAGGTCGGGGTTCTTGTGATGGTAACTAAATTGTACAAATCAATTATATCTCAATTACAATCTAGTTGCATTCAGTTATAGAATCTTTTTTTTTCCCATGGGAAACCTCCCATCAACATCAGGTACCGGGTGAGTCTATCCATCAAGTCTAGAACAAATGGGAGAAATCACCTAGTGTTTTGTCTAGGCAGGGATTTGAACCTGAGACCTCATGGTGTTCAACACACTTCATTGACCACTAGGTCACACCTGTGGGTGCCAGTCAGTTATACAAATTCTATATTCATTTTGTTCATATGGTGCTCATTTCAGACGTATTAGGGGTTCTCTTTGATCTATTTAGGAGAGAAGTTCTGTATTGATTGCAAAATGCTGAAAGGCAAAGCTTAATCTTAATATTTCTAAGGATGCAAAGATCTATGGGAGGAAAAAGTTTTTTTAACATCTTGACAGAATGATCTAGGATGATCTAGCAAATGAATACAATATAGTAGTCGTGGTTGTGCTCCTTTTTACTTATCTTGTTTTTCCGTTGTTGCGTTAAAGAAAGATTTTTTTTAATCAGGAAGAAAGATGAGCATTTAAGAGAGAGAGGGAGAGAAAGAGAAGTGTGATTTTAACATTTGAAAGCGGCAGAGACTTGGACATTTGGATGCCTAGAAGAGTACTTGGAGTAGAGTTGAATTCTAATAGAATATTCAAGGTGGAGAAGAACTATCAATAATTCAGGAAATTGTAAGTTTATTCACTTACCAACGTTACCAAATTACTGAAAAATCATTTAGTAGCCTTTTAAAACAAAAATTGTTAACTACTGCCCATATCTCTTTCTTTTTTATTGGCAAAAGCAAAAGATAATTTACAGAGCTATTCCTTCAAAAGCAAATGGTTCTAGTCATCTCACTCAGTTTTCTAATCTCTTTCTTTTGAAGGAATTAGGTGCTTCATCTACTAGCTATACTTGTTTGAGCATTTTGCCCTTAAAAAGGCACTTCATAATTACCTTGGTTAGGATATGTCTTATTTTTTATTGTCTTCTTTATGGCACTACACTCTTCTTCTAATAACTCTTAGCCTTTTAATCTTTTAACGATATCTCAGTCGTTTGTCACCGTGAATGAAATGTAGCTAGTTGATTTTTGGTATCTCACTAACTGTTTTACTTGCCTTTATCTACTTATAAGGGTTGGCTGTCTTATATTAAACCAATTTGTTGATGCTCAGGAAATGATTTAGCAAGATGCTGCTTGATTCGTTCTGTAGCCTTTCGATTCTTTTACAATTCAAGTGAACTAAATTAATAGTTTAATCAAGATGGGGTGCCTTAATCAGCAGAGTGAAGTCAATACTCCATTTTCAGAACCCAAGGATTGCACTGTAAAGCCTTCCAAAGGTGCCTTAGCATGTATGGTAAATTCAGAAATTGGTGCTGTTTTGGCTGTTATGAGGAGAAATGTAAGGTGGGGGTTCCGCTATGCTGCTGCTGATGATCAGCTAGAGCATCCTCTCATCCATTCTTTCAAGGAATTACGGAAAAGTATCTTCTCATGGCAACATCACTGGAACAGAGTTGATCCACTCCTATATCTTCAGCCTTTCTTGGATGTGATTCAATCTGACGAAACTGGTGCACCAATAACTGGTGTTGCATTGTCTTCTGTTTACAAATTCTTAACCCTTGAAATAATTGATTCATCTATCACGAATGTGGAGAAAGCTTTACATCAGATAGTTGAGACCGTGACAAGTTGCCGCTTTGAAGTGACTGATCCTGCCTCTGAGGAAGTGGTGCTGATGAAGATACTTCAGGTTCTTTTGGCTTGCATGAAAAGTAAGGCATCAGCAAATTTAAGTAATCATCACGTGTGCAACATTGTAAACACTTGCTTTCGGCTTGTTCATCAAGCTAGTGCCAAAAGTGAACTGCTGCAGAGAATAGCAAGACACACAATGCATGAATTGGTGAGACATATTTTCTCTCACCTGCCTAACATTGTCAGCAAAACGCATGAATTTGATCAGCAAAGCAGATTGTGTGCTGACTCAGAGGTAATTGGGACTCTCGATTTATATTGTTACATTTACTTTTATGATCTTTTTTATGTTTCTTTTGAATGAGATCATAGCTGCATGTGCTAGTGATTCTTGGCCAGAAATGACTTGTTAAATGTTCAGTTGAAAAATAAATATTAGAATTGAAAATTGGCCTTTTGAGTTGAGTCTATGGTGATCCTTATTCAAACCTTGTTAACTTTTGCTCTCATTCATAATTGGTTGGAGCTTGCATGTGGCTTACCCTCAGCTCATAGATGAATTTGGGGATAGGCCAAATACTGAAATCTGATATAGTTCAAAGTACTCAATATTTTTGCCATAATCTTGTCTAAATCTGAACTTTCTGATGTAATTGCTTTATTGAACTTGCAAAATTATGGTTTCCTTAAGGGATAAACTTTGTTCATATAAACAATGTCTCTAGAACATGGAAAAGTGCTGGTAACCCAGTTTGACCAGATAACTGTTGAAGAAGTCCTTGAATGACATCACTTGTCTCTTGTAATTTTAGAATTTTAGTTTTTGACTGACCATGTGGAATATTTTCACTCCTTTAATGGTTAGTTCAGAGTCCATTATTGTTGTCATGAAGTAGTTAGCCTGCCAAGGATTGTTAACTTGATGGGGATTGGATTTATAGATGATCGGAATGTACAACAACTGATGCACCCTTTAGTCATATTCGATTTACTTATTTATCTAAAAAAATGTCCTAAACTAGTTATTACTGAATAAATATCCAAATTAGTTCAGAATGATCATTCAATGACATCTCAAAATTGGAACTCCGAAATTAATTAGGCATCATTCCCCCTTATCTAATGTCTACCAATCTACGGGTTTCTCACTTAATTATACTCTTTCACCTTTTTTGGTATTCTTGATAATTTATGTTGCTTCTTTGATAAATGATGATGAAGAAGAACACACTGTAAAAACTCAGATGTACTGGATAGTTGCTGATAAATGTTCAGGAAATTGAAAAATTAAGCAAGTCTAATCACCTCCCAGTCATTGAAATTCCTTCTAATCTTTATGCTCCAAATACCATTACGTCTGCTATCAGCCAAAAAAGTTGTTAACTACCAAAGTAAATAATCTGGAATCAACTCCTTCAAGGAGTCATTACCCACCCAGTTGTCCAACCAAAGTGAGATATTATTTTCATTTCTAGACCTGAACAGAGATTTTTTTCCCCTCAAGGATACATGCATATAGTGATTTGCAATAATATTTTTTTTCTCCTATTTAGTTGTTTTGATACAGGACTAAAGTGATCCCGAAGAGTTATTTCTTTGCTATTTATATCTATTTATTTTAACCTTTAATTGAAGCATAATTTAGTATGCACAAAATGGAAGAAACACAAGACACATTTTTATATTGCATAACTTTGACCCTTAAATCACTAAAAGTGGAGGCCAGTATCCCCTGTTTATCGTCACTTGCTTTTGTGCAGGCAGGCGAAAAACAACATGACGATGGTTGTGTTAGTGCAGAATCCACTGGTAAGTCAGCATCAGCTGCAGTTCCTTCCAATGCATCAGACAAGAGGGATGAAACAACGGATGAGAAAACTCAAAAGGAGGAGATTGCTAGTAATGGAGAAAACCCTATGATGGATCCATATGGGGTCCCCTGCATGGTGGAGATATTTCATTTCCTGTGTTCTCTTCTGAATGTGATGGAGTCCATTGAGATTGGTTCTAGATCCAACCCTATAGCATATGATGAAGATGTTCCCTTGTTTGCATTGGGGTTAATTAATTCAGCCATAGAAGTAAGTGGTGCTTCGTCTGGAAATCATCCTGAGTTATTGGCTCTGATACAGAAAGACTTGTTCCACAATCTGATGCGTTTTGGCTTGTCTATGAGTCCTTTAATTATTTCAACAGTTTGTAGCATTGTTTTAAATTTGTATCATCATATGCGTATTAAGTTAAAGCTGCAGCTTGAAACTTTCTTCTCTGGTGTGTTACTGAGGATTGCCCAAAGCAAGCATGGAGCTTCTTATCAACAACAAGAGGTTGCCATAGAAACCCTTGTTGACTTCTGCAGGCAGCCCATGTTCATGCCTGAGATGTATGCAAATTTTGATTGTGACATATCTTGCAGCAATGTATTTGAAGACCTTGCGAACCTGTTATCCAAGAGTTCCTTTCCGGTCAACATCCCACTATCAGCTTTAAATACACTTGCCTTGGATGGTCTAATTGCCATGATGCAGGGAATGGCCGAGAGAATAAGCCAGGATTCATTTGTTTCTGAACAAGCTTCAATAGATCTGGGTGAATATAGATCGTTTTGGACAGAGATATGCAAGGACTACAGTGATCCTAATCATTGGGTTCCATTTCTTCGTAAGATGAAGCTCATAAAGAGAAAATTGTTGATTGGAGTTGATCACTTTAACCGAGATCCAAAAAAGGGTATGGAATTTCTCCAAGGAGTGCATTTGTTTCCTGAGAAACGTGACCCAAAAAGTGTAGCATACTTTTTCAGGTATATGACTGGCTTAGATAAGAATCTTATCGGGGATTTCCTAGGAAGTCATGAAGACTTCTATATTGAAGCGCTTCACGAATTTGCAGGAACATTTGATTTTCGGGACATGAACTTAGACATAGCCTTGCGAATCTTTTTAGAAACCTTCAGATTGCCTGGAGAGTCTCAGAAAATACAGAGAGTGCTTGAGGCATTTGCTGAGAGATATTACGAGCAGTCGCAAAATATTCTGGCTGACAAAGATGCTGCACTATTGTTGTCATATTCAATTATTATGCTCAACACAGATCAACACAATGCCCAGGTAAAAAAGAAGATGACGGAGGAAGATTTCATCCGGAACAACCGGAGGATAAACGGAGGAAATGACCTCCCTCGGGAATTTTTGTCCGAGCTTTACCACTCCATCTGTGAGGATGAGATCCGAATTACCCCAGATCGAGGTGCTGGTATTCCAATGATGGCACCAAGCCATTGGATTGGTCTAGTTCATAAATCAAGGCAAACTTCCCCATATATTATCTGTGATCCTGGTCCATATCTTGATTATGATATGTTTGCTATGTTGTCTGGTCCTGCAATTGCTTCCATCTCTGTGGTTTTTGATAATGTGGAGCAAGAGGATGTTTGGGAAACATGTATCAATGGATTCCTTGCCATTGCCAAAATTGCAGCTGCCTATAGCTTCGGTGATGTGTTAAATGATTTGGTAGTATCTCTTTGCAAGTTCACTACCCTTTTGCTTCCATCTTATGTTGATGAATTTACTGTTGCATTTGCGGAAGATGGTAAAGCTAGATTGGCCACATTAGCAGTCTTCACAGTAGCAAACGAATATGGAGACCACATTCGCTCTGGTTGGAAGAACATCCTAGACTGCATTTTGAGTTTGCACAAATTGCGTCTTCTCCCCACACGTCTCTTTAGTGATGCTGCTGATGACTTAGAGTCTACTGCTGATGCAGACCCTAGGAGACCTACTGCACTTTCTCCATCACCATCTCATTTCCCTTCATTGGCTCCATCAAGGAAATCATCTGGCTTAATGGGGGTGTTTAGCCAACTATTATATCTTGATGAAGAACCTGCGCCACAGCCAACTGAACAACAGCTTGCCGCACGTCAGCAGACTCTTCAGACAATTCAGAGTTGTCACATTGATAGCATCTTTGCCGAGAGTAAATTTTTGCAAGCTGAGTCCCTGTTACAGCTTGTTCGGGACCTTGTGTTGGCTGCAGGCAAGCCTCGCAAAAGAAATAATTCTCTGGAAGACGAAGAGACTGCAGTATTTTGTCTAGAGTTGCTTATTGCTATCACAATAAATAACCGTGACAGAATAATGCTTCTTTGGCAGGTCGTCTATGATCACATAGCAAGTGTTGTCCATTTAACAACAATGCCATCTACTTTGGTAGAGAAGGCTGTGTTTGGTCTGCTTCGCATATGCCAAAGGTTACTTCCATACAAGGAAAATCTCACAGATGAGCTTCTCAAGTCTCTGCAACTTATCTTGAAGCTTGATGCTCGGGTTGCTGATGCATTTCTTGAACAGATAACCCGGGAGGTTAGGCACCTTGTCAAAGCAAATGCTATGCAGATACGATCTCATATAGGCTGGCGGACAATCATATCGCTGCTTTCTTTTACTGCTCGGCATCCCGAAGCATCTGAAACAGGTTTTGATACACTAGTGTTCATCATGGCAGATGGGGCCCACCTCTTGCCTGCTAATTATGTCCTCTGTTTGAATGTGGCGGCGCAGTTTGCTGATTCTCATGTTGGGAATGTTGATCAATCTGTGAGATCTTTAGACCTGATGGCTGGATCACTTATCTCTCTTATTAGATGGTCTCACCAGGCGAAGGAAGCACTTGGGCAGGAGGCTGCTGTAAAAATGACCCAGGATATAACAGAAATGTGGCTCAGGCTGATACAGGGACTGCGAAAATTTTGTAAAGACCGGAGAGAAGAGGTAAGGGATCATGCCATCTTGATGCTGCAGAGGTGCTTGACTGGAGTTGATGGGATCCATATCCCAGAAGATTTGTGGTTGCAATGTTTTGATCAGGTGATATTTACATTACTGGATGAATTACTCAATCTTGCCCAGCCGAGCTTTGTGAAGGATTATAGGAGCAGTGAAGGAGCAATAGTTTTGGCACTGAAGCTCATGTTCAAAATGTTTTTACAGTCTTTGAATCATCTCTCCCAGTCGACATCCTTCTGCAAACTGTGGTTAGGGGTATTGAGTCTAACAGAGAGATGCATGAAGGTGAAATTTAAAGGGAAACGGAGTGAGAAGATCCCTGAACTCATTTCCGAGCTCCTAAAGAACACTCTACTTGTCATGAAAACAAGTGGAATTCTGGGGCCAAGTAATCCTGTAGGAGGGGACAGTTTCTGGAAGTCAACATGGTTGCATGTCCACAAAATATGCCCATCCCTTCAGACAGAAATCTTTCCCACAAACGAAGTAGAGCAGTCGGAAAAACAGCATATCCAAGCAGGTTGTAGTCCTCTGGCAGAGGGAAATGTTATCGTCTCATCTGGTAATAGCACAGCTTGAAGATAAAGTTCCCATCGGGCAGGTCTTTGTACAGTGAAAGTGACATATTCTTTGTCAGCACCATCATTAGCGTAAGCAGATGATGAATTTTGCAGCTGAGAACCAGTTAAGCTTTATAGAAGCAGCATTTGGGAGCTGAGGAGCAAATCTGAATTCAGCTTCTTCGCGGTATGATTTAGTTTACAGGTTGTGATATCTTTATTTCCACTCTTCAAAAAGGCATATATTTGCAGCCTTGTTGGCTGTTGATCGAAGATTTAAAAGAAGGGGTTACTTTGATGAATTTTTGCACCGCCATCGCGGTTCCTGTACACACTCAAGTCTGATACTAGTTTAACCATTTTGTCTGTACAATACTAGCATACTAGTACAAAATAGTGATTAATAGTATTAGTATGAAATATTTCCATCAGGTTGATACACAGTTTTCTTGAAATAATATGTTGCCATTAAGTAATAACAAGTTTCATCTCCAATGTTGATTAGTCTTGCTATTTTTTTCAAGTTTTATTCTTACTTGGGAAAATCAGTAACCATAAGTAAGACATCATATTACTGAGTATACATAACTAAATATACATATACTTTTACTTGTTCACTAAAATAAACAAAAAAATTAATTTACAAAATATAATAGATTTGTACAAAGCACTTGTTGTACAATTAAGCTATAACATATGGGAGGATTGTATACATATAAGCAGCGGAATAGATACTGGGGTCAACAAATAAGATTGGAATCAAAAGGGCAACATTTAGACGGAAGGGTGATGCCGTAAAAATTAATGGAGGAAGACGCAGTGCCCCTAAGGCGCAAGGAGACCTGCTACTTGTAAGTCTCGCAGGTCAACCTGCTGCTTGTAAGTCGCAGGTCATCCTGCGCTTTGTAAGGTGCATGGGACCGTTCGCCTTACTGCTTAGTATTTTAAAAAAATAAAATTTAATCACTTTAGAAAAAAAAAACCGTTTAGTAACTGGAAAAAAATGTTTAATTTTTAGTGTTGTGAAAATTATTCAAGTTTAAATTTGAAGCTTATTGATTAGTATTATTACTACTTTCCAAAATGTTGATTAATCATTAAGTTTCTTTAATTGAAACGCTTTGAAATAAATGGTTTTATAAAATTCACAATGTTTTTCAAGTTATGTTAAAATAGTTTTGTCACTTTTTATGATTTTTAAATAAAAATCATAATATTTTTTTTGTTTCACTCAAATATTTTGTTAAATTAGTATTAATTAGTTAGTAGATTATATTTTCGAATTAATTAATTTATAATTATTTTATTTCGTTAAGAATAAGAAACTTATATAAATTCTAGCCGAATTTAATAAATTTGGTTACGTTCTTAATTAGAATTGACCATAATTGAAACTGATGAGACCATGTCCTAATTTGAAATCTAACCTCATTTATTGTAAATTTAACTATTCTGTTACCTAAATTTAAACTCAACTTTGAGACCAAATTTGGGCCAAAGCCCACTATTATATACATCAGAGAATTTTTTTACAATGGTAGAGGCACAACCAATAATTGTCGTGTGACCCTCCATTGATTAGTTGACACTTGGATAATGGGCCCACTTCTTTACCTCTTTACCATATCTCTCCTACTCATCCCTCTTTTCTTTCATTTTTTTATTTTTTTTACTCCTAATAGATATTTTTTTACTCCATTTTCTTAAGATGTTGATATATTGAATAAAAATATCAATAAATATCTTTTTTATCACAATAACTAAAAACGTTTTTAAGACTGAGTATTAAAAATACTCATATCATTCAATATTTTTAATAATATAAAATTAACTAAAAAATATGTAGTGTTTTCTCAATTACTAGCATCTAAAAAAAACAAATTATTTCAAATTTAGTTTTCCATAATTATTTTAAATTCTGTTTTAGTTCATATATTTATAGTCATTTTCTTAATAGAGATTATCAGTTATTTTTCTTAATTTTAGTTATAATTTTTTAAAATACTTAATAGAAAAACGCTGGAAAATATATATTATAAGTGAATGTAAGTAAAGATACGAAAAATGAATTCTAATAATATTAAGGCTGAATGATATTATTATTATTATTATTATTATTATTATAATAATAATAATGATATAATGAGTAGTTAATTCAAAATTATATGGAACCGATTGATTCTTGAAGACTAAATTAAGCATTGTATGTTTAAATTCAAAAGACTTAAATTTCGCTTTGTGACCTACCTCACAAGTATAAAATTTTTAAAAATGTTAATGACTCCGTCACTCCTTGTCCTGTTCTGCCCCATTATCATTTTTATTTTTAAATATGGTTATGGTGAAAGAAAAATAATGTATAATCTTATCTAATCAATTTATATGCTAAAGTAAATTAGTTTGTATTTTGAGTTAATTTGATTTTATTAAATATATTGAAAAATAAATTTATTTTTAATGCTAACAATTTTATAAGTGTTTGAGTTATTTTAACAGAAAATGTATTTTTTAATCAAATGTATTAATTATTTAATTATGTTTTGAGAATTAGATATTTATTAGGAGTAAAAAAAAATAAGAAAATGAAAGAAAAATTAAAAATGTATTAATTTTTTAATCAAACTGTAAAAAGTTTCATACAAACGAACGAATTGCAGCTGTCAATAAAAATAACGGCTCTTTGTGTGTATGTCGCTCCTCGCTCTTCTTCACAAAGACCGCTCTTCTCAAGGCGATGAAGATAGGTCTTTCTCTCTTCTGCAGAACTTTGAATTCCTGTAAATGGTGAATTTCCCAATTCACTTCTCAATTTTACTTCTTCCTGGATAAAAGAAATCAAGTTTTTTTTGTGTGTGTATGCAGCAGACAATGGTGAAGATGACGGTGGCGAAAATTAAATTGCTGAGAAACAAGAGGGACGTGGTTGTGAGGCAAATGAGGAGAGAAAGACATTGGTATATGCTTCTTGAATCCCGTCTGGATGCCACTGCTCGCTCGTATTCCGGTACTTTTTCCTCTGACTTAGGGGTTTGGGGCTTAGTTGATTGATTGATTAATTGAACCTCGAAATCAACTCGTAGGAATGGGGAATTTAGTATATCATGCCTGGGATCATTTATCTTGAAACATAGAATTTTGCTTTGCTTCAAGAAGCGCAATTGCTGATTGGAAAATCTGTTGTGAAGATTATTATCTATCTTAATCTTTTAACTATTGTTCCTTGTTCCCAAGCCTGAAAATTTGTGTATTTAACCTCTGACTTAGGGTACTTTTTCCCATTTTCGTATTTAACCTCTGACTTAGGGTTGGGGGCTTACTTTATTGATTGATTAATTTATATGTAACCTCGAAATCAACTCGTAGGAATGGGGAATTTGGTATATCATGCATGGTGGTTAGCTCTCTCCTGTTAGTGCTTAGAATTTTAGTAATGAAACACTTATGGACTCACTGTCACAGCAATACCACCGAGATATGAAGGTTTGCAATTGCTGATTGGAAAATCTGCTGCGAAGATTATTATCTATCTTAATCTGATTGGAAAATCTGTTCCTTGTTCTCCAGCCTGAAAAGCTGCTTCTGGATTTCCAAGGGCCCTGAGGCATGAGTTTGCCTCGGGGCTGAGGCGGGGAGGGGACGGGGTCGGGGGGCCCCGAGGCACGAACGTGTCTCATGGCTAGGGGGCAGCGGGGTCCCCGAGAGCGTGCCTCGGGGCTGGGGTGCGGGGCGGTGGGCCCCGAGGCACGAGCGTGTGCCTCGGGGCGGGG
>JAJONR010007224.1:0-55835 GCA_029582245.1 Solanum etuberosum
TTATTGATGCATTTTAGATTTTAAAATGACCCTTTTGACATAATTTTCTAAGAGCATAACCTAAAATAAAAATAAAAATAAAAATACAAAAAGTTAAACTACTATAAACACAAAATAAATGAAAATTAAGCACTGATATATAGTATCAATAAAAGAGTATCACGACACGTTAGTATTTTACATAATTTAAAATATTAAATGTATAAAATCACTTAACTCACACAATTTATTTATTTATTTTTAAAAAAAGATGATAAATTGTTCAAAGTTCATCGACTTACTAAAATAATATTAAATTAATTAAAATTAATAATTATTTGAATAACCGTATTAATTTGAACAAGTCCATCAAGGTCTAGCGATTTGTCCATCTTGATCATATGAAAAAATAAGTATTTATTGATGCATTTTAGATTTTAAAATGACCCTTTTGACATAATTTTCTAAGAGCATAACCTAAAATAAAAATAAAAATAAAAATACAAAAAGTTAAACTACTATAAACACAAAATAAATGAAAATTAAGCACTGATATATAGTATCAATAAAAGAGTATCACGACACGTTAGTATTTTACATAATTTAAAATATTAAATGTATAAAATCACTTAACTCACACAATTTATTTATTTATTTTTAAAAAAAGATGATAAATTGTTCAAAGTTCATCGACTTACTAAAATAATATTAAATTAATTAAAATTAATAATTATTTGAATAACCGTATTAATTTGAACAAGTCCATCAAGGTCTAGCGATTTGTCCATCTTGATCATATGAAAAAATAAGTATTTATTGATGCATTTTAGATTTTAAAATGACCCTTTTGACATAATTTTCTAAGAGCATAACCTAAAATAAAAATAAAAATAAAAATACAAAAAGTTAAAGTACCATAAACACAAAATAAATTAAAATTAAGCACTAATATATAGTATCAATAAAAGAGTATCAATAGGTCTAAAATACTAAATAATCTTCAAATTTTATCATCTCAATGGATTTTAATTTCAATCCTACATATGAATATAAAATTACATATAAATCAAACATATTGAATACATATGATATATGAAAAATCAATCAAATTTGAAAGAAATCAACACATCTCAAAATCAGAAAAAGAAGGTTTATGCCTCTTCTTAAATATACTTGCTATCAATGTAATATTCAACAAAATAAGTGAAAAAGAAAAAGAATAAGTAAATAAATATTTTTTGCTTGACGTTGTTCTTATTAAAAATAAATTTATTTTTATGCACAAGTTATAAATGCATATTTTTATATTAAAATTATTATAAACTATGTCGAACAAACATTTATTGCTTAAAGCATGTATAACTTTAAGAGAAATAATCAAGAAAAAAACTTCATAATATTGTTAATTGTATAACATAGAACAATAATTCTTCAAAGTTTAAGGGGGAAAATGAGCATGTCAAAAAATTAATGGTATTCACTGTGATATCAAAATCTACTTTGTAATAATTTCCTTAATAAAACTATCTAATATTACTTAAAGAAATTCAAAATTTTGAATAAAAGAACTAAAATAAAGAAAAATTAAAAGAAAGAAATTTCAGAAAGTACTAAAATTTATCTTAATTATTCTTCCTAATTTTATTATATTGACATGTTTCATATATTAAACCTTGAATATCGTCAGGTCATAAAGGGAAAAAAAACCTAAGGCTTTCTCTTCTCCGACGGCTCCTTTCTAGGCAGTTGTTGCGCAGCCCTCTCATAGTTGCAACGGCCACTGGACGACCTCCTCCTGAGGCTGTCTAGCCCTCCCCACCACCCAAAACCACCACATGTGCCATCTTTGTCGATTCCAATACTCTTAACCCCAAACAATCTGCCTTAATTAACTAAAAAACAATCATAAAATCTGTCGAAATTGTTCATGAAGAATATGCTATCACGTTTTCAATGGAGGAAAGGCAAAACTTTATGATCGAAGAAGGATTGCATCAAGGAGTGGTGCTTAAATTATCTCATGGTGTGCTAGATTTGAAGGTATTAAGGTCGTTTTTGTCGAAACATCTTGGTACCAAGGGCAATTGTTTTGGCTTACTTGCTCCAAGACAAATTTTATGAAGGTTTGATCAATATGAAGATTTTGTACTAACTTTATCTCGCTCAGCTAATTATCTTATCTACAATGGAGAAGATCACCAATATAAGGTATTTCCATGATCCATTGGATATAATCCCAAGGAGGAAATGACCTTAGTTGTGATTTGAATTTCTTTACTGAACTTATGTCCTGATTTGTTTGCAAAGAAGTCTCTATTGTCTATAGCATCGGCAGCTGGGAAACCAATAGTCATAGATAAAATTACTCAAATCAAGTTAAGACCTAGCATGGCAGGTTCAAGATTATACTTGATCTAATGGAAAGACTTTCAAATCGTATAAGGTTGAAATTTGTGGATGAAAAATCTGGTAAGTTGATCGAGGTTTTTCAGGAGGCTGCATATGATTACTACCTCTGTATTGCAATTATTGTAAGCACCAAAGTCATGATGAAGTTAATTGTCGTTTGATCTCGAAAAGAAATCAAAATGACAAACAAATTGATGATACCATTGAAGCTACTTTAAAAGGTACTAGCGATAGTGAAAAATATCAAGGTGATTCGAGGGAAATACTAAATGCAAAAAGAAGGGTGGTAGATGTCGATCAAAGTAAAGCTACTACTTTAGATCGACAATTGGTTGTTGCCACTTCTAAGCAAAATCGTGTAGACTCAATGAATATTGATACAGGGGAAACACCAAGAATTTGGGTTGATGCGTCGTGGATTGATTCAGGACAAAACTAATTGATGCAACTGATGTTGAAGATGCTGAAAATTCTGAGCACCATGTTTTGCAAGTTGAAAATGAGAATGCAACTAACAACTGGACACTGGTTGCATACAAAAATTCAACTAGTAGTCGAACATTTTCCCCGACTAGTTGAAATAATTCTCCATGTAGTGGAAAGAGTGCGACTAAAAATTTCCAGGACAGTGAGAAGAGGCAAGATATTAGTAATGCCTCAAGAGACCTATTATGTTCGAATAACTTTGATGCTTTATTGAAGGCTACTGGAAAAGATGGTAATATTATGGCTCCAACATTATACCTTTCTAATTCTGAGGTAG
Organism: Solanum etuberosum; assembly: GCA_029582245.1. NCBI lineage: Eukaryota > Viridiplantae > Streptophyta > Magnoliopsida > Solanales > Solanaceae > Solanum > Solanum etuberosum. The sequence continues at coordinate 3,152 of JAJONR010007224.1, forward strand.
TTAAGATTATTTAAGAAAATCAGAATATCATGCTACTCAAATTCAATCCAGCGATTAAGCCACTCATGGTCACATTGAACACCTCAACTCATAAGATCTCTTCTCCATCTTTGGAGTCGCTTGGTGAATCTGGACAGCTAATAAGATCAACAGAGAATGACAACAACGATTAAGCCACTCATGGTCACATTGAACACCTCAACTCATAAGATCTGTTCTCCATCTTTGGAGTCGCTTGGTGAACCTGGACAGCTAATAAGATCAACAGAGAATGACAACGATTTGATCCAAGAAGAGCAGGTTTCACCACCTTCTATAAATAACAAATTAAGTCAGAAGCTCATGTATTTGTGCCTAAATGTGTGATTGCAAAGAAGAATGAATCAAGGGCCTTAGCGTCGAATACAATTGATTTGGGCGAGGATTCTCTTGATAAAGATAAGGAAGAGCTGGGCATATGCTTTGATAGAGTGGCTAGGGAAGATGATATATCACCTATATGCAATAAAGAGAAGGAAGCAACAAAAGCAAAAAGAAGATATATGAAAGGTAACATAGTTGGGACGGTAAAGTGACTGAGGAGTTTGTTTCAAGGCACCTATCGATGCGACAGGCAAAGCAGAACTGTATGGAAGTATCAATAGGCTCAACAAGATCCAATAACTCGATAAAGAATGTATGAATTATCAAGTGTTGTTGGATAGGTTTGAAGAAGAAGATAAGAGAAAAATACTTCAAGTTACTTTTGATGGACAATCAATCTTCTTTTATTCATGCTTTCGTAACAGAAAGTTTGAGGCTGATAATTTAACCTTCTTCTTGATTGTCATATTTTTACATTATTTAAGCATGCTCATTTGTAATATCATCATGGAGTGTATTACAAACTCTGTGGTGATCAGAAAATACTCAGTTCTTTCTAGCTCTTATTTTGTTTATGCTTGTTAGTTAGTAGAAGTTATGTACTTCATTAGGATTGGTAAGGTAAGGCCTAGCCCCCTTGCTTGTACTTATTTCAATTGATATTTTTTTTTTTTTTATAAAGGACCGCTAGACACTCTGTCTAGTGGTAAATTTGGAGGAAAAAAATAATAATTAAACCTTTGTCATATTTATTATCGTTTTGTTGGACTCAAATTGAATGTCTGCAAAAACATCATAATCTTAATTAAGAAAGGAATAGAAAAGGCCTAATTAAGAAATGACAATTTATTTTTGAGGAATTAAAAAGGGGTTACTTTTTAACGAACCCCCTTAAACATGAATATCATCCTTTTTAAGAGGCGAAATAAAAACAAATGATTAGAAAAATAAAGACAATATTAATTTTAGAAAGATATCACATCATCGGGCTCATTCAATTATGTGAGAATTTATATTTATATTATTACATAGAATAGAGTTATAAGATAAGAATACATGCCCTATTAATAATGTGGGGATTAAACATTTAAAGAAAAAACATGCTCTTTTAGAATAACTAATTTAAGTAATATATTTTCTTTATTAATGTTCACCCCATAACATAAATAATCATCTATTATTCCATATAACCATTTTAAACTGAATATTGGAGGAACCCTTATTATTCTCTACAACCATTTCAAATTGAATGTTGAAGTTCGATCTCATAAGAGTATTTACTGAAATATTATTTTAATTTCTCTACATTACTATTGTTTGGAAAATTAAATATTTTGTTCTAGCACACCTATTTATAGGCATGACGTAAATTTGGATTAGTCGGACTCTAATGTGGGTACCAGATGAAAAGTGTCTCTAGTACTTTAATCCTATATTTTAAAAAGTTTTTTTTGGGGAGAGTGGGGGCATTGGTCCAAAACTCGTCCCTAATCTAATGTGGGTACCAGATGAAAAGTGTCTCTAGTACTTTAATCCTATATTTTAAAAAGTTTTTTGGGGGGAGAGTGGGGGCATTGGTCCAAAACTCGTCCCTAAGCGAGCCACTTGTAAACTATCTTGAGACTCACATGTCAAGCTTAGTTTTGTGAAGCTTATAACAAATGAACAATAAAAGTTCAATTCATCTTATACAAATATGAAGATCGAGAGTAACTCTAATAACAAACCATAGTATTGAATAGTAATTGAGAATACGGAGATAAATATCTTTTGAATACACACTCAGTAAAAAGAAGGCAAAACAATTATATTTCTACTAAAGGGAAAACTCATGCATCTTTACTGTACAAGGAACTGTTTGTTGTTGGAAACTCTGGATATACATTTTCATTCTACTACATCAAAATCTTCTTTCTTTTTGTACATCAAGAAGTTGAACACTGTTGGTTGTATATGCTATGTCAAGCTATATGCTGTGCTTAAAAAGCCTTTAACCTACTATTTGCAAAGAAAGGCAAGCTAATTGGGAAGCCATAGTATCCTTCTTGGTCACGAACGTCATCCATATTTTCAATTACAAGGTTCTTCTGGCTCCAGAAAGTTGTGATATTCCAACTGAGTCATCTCTTTGCCGGATGCTGGGTCAAACTTGCATCTGAAAAAACTGCACGACACAAATTGACATGTAAGAATTATAGTAGGGATCTTCGCACCTAAATCCATTATTCAGATAACTTGAGTTTCGATAACTAAAAAGTTTCTAGTCCACTCAAAACAACACAATCGTTGTCAATCTGAAAAAAAAAAACGATTTTCAATATCAAAACTAAAAGTGTCACCAGAGAGAGGAAATTCCAGTTGTTTCTAACAAGGAAAATAATTTATAATTGTGTATATGCCATTGCTGAAAAATCGTCACGACATATCGCTGAAGCTAAAACTCAATCTTGATTCATGTAGAAAATTACATAGGAAGGGCCAAATTGGCACAGTGGAAGCTAAGATATCCCAGAAAGACTGTAGTCCCTAATATAAATCAGTTTGGACCCTTCAATTTGTCAGTTGGTGGTGTCACTATTGATTACCATCTTTTCTATTGTTTTCAATATGTTGATCTTTGTAACTCTATGTAAGTAAATTGAAATTTATCTTTCTTCACTCGACAAAATTTAAATAGAAGAGAGAGCAAACATCATAATAGCCTTTCCTCTCTTTCGCTTAAAAAGAGAGGTCCCTGAGGAGTTCATGACCAGATCACATCAGTTATTTGTTCCATTTTCTTCTGTATGAACTACTTCTATACAAGCATTACTCTTAAATATCTTTTACCAAGATAAGTGTTAGTATCTAAACATGTTTAATTAGTTCTATGAAAGCTAAAACAATTAGGATTTCGATGAAATTTTTATCCAAGAACAGAAATCAAATTCTTAGGTGGCAAATACTGCAAAGATGATTATGTTACAAGAAAGACAAAAAACCTTGCAAGAGTTAACTAACCTTCCGTCCCAGCCAAGAATTATAAGTGTATTCTTTTCGTTGCCAAATGTAACAATGTATTGAGAAACACCAGGCAGTCGGAATTGAGCCACAGACCATTCTGAGCTAAAATACTTGGGAAGAACTCCTGCTAGAATTAAGCACGAATTCAAGAACCTTGCAGAAGTAAAAATTGTGGCATTCACAGCCACCTCCGTACTCTCACCTTTAATAGTTCATCGCTTAATCATAGAAAGAAGCAGCAATAGTGTGTGTGCCAGGTGATAACCTAGTCTACATGAAGAAAGTTCCCTTGAAATACATAACATTAACTATGAAAAGGCCCCAAGGTATATTCTTCAGGAAAAATCACAGAGGTGGAAACAGAAATTATCGACTGTGATTTGTGCATCACAATGTCCAAAGAAAGCATTTTCCATGACAAAAAAGTTCAGCTGAAGCAAATAAGGTTAAATCTATTAATGTCCAGTTAGACAAGAAATCTCCATCGTCCATGACAAGTTAATTAGCCAGCCGCTTATGACTCATCACTACAAACAAGAAAGCAAGTAATACTATACTATATACTCCATAGTGGCAGTAGAGGATGCTGTATAAAAAACAGAATTCACTAATCACCTATCTTATGGAGTCAACATATAACACTGATTATAAACCACACAATGTTGAAAGACCACAGTTAAAATGACTCACTCCAAGAGCTTTTTAACTATGTGGTACAATTTGTCGAATAAATCCTTCTGGAATATTCTGTGGCTTGATGAATAGACAAAGAAGAAAAATGTATCATGTAGAGGCAAGGTGTCCTTTCAAGAAACAAAAGTTTGCTCTCTATGGTAGTGATTGCAATACCCGCATGGAGTGCATGTAGTGGAATATTTTCACTATTTAAATAGATGCCTCAAAATCAGGAAATGAAGGTGGGACAGAACTAAAAATTACATGCAAGACTTTTTATTGCTTAACAAGGATTTGTAAATATGCATATTAAAATACCAAAATAATTTTATTGAGCATGAATGGATACCCATCTAAGTTTTTAAATATAAACTAGAAACCTTAAATCTGCATTATAGATACCTCTGATGAAGGAGAATGAACTAGAGGCTGCCACAGGAACACGGGAGTTGGAAGAACAATTTGACTCGTCAGTACTCAAATTCCCTAGATTGACCTTGAGGCTGAAAACATGAACAGTGCCTTTGTCGCTGGAGACAGCTAGCCACTGGGAAGTTGGAGAGAATGACACACTATATATTTCTGCTCTATCCAAACCCCTTCTTACCTGAATCATACGTGATTTAGCAAAAGACAAGCATGTAATGCTGTTAGTTGGTCGAAAGGAAAGTTAAAAGACTCAATTAGTTGGAAGTTCCAGGAAATCGTGTAAGGCAGGCCAAGAAGAAACAGAAAGCCATAAAAAAGTTCAATCTTACAATCTTTATCAATTATGTCCAGCTTCATACTATGGATGACAAAATGTAGAAATTACTCTTGTAATTATGGGAGTAAAACTCATTCAAGATAGAAAAAGAAGAACTAGCAAACGATGTCTATTAAATTTGTTTTGGCTTCAAGGGAGTAAAAGGGTGAAAAACCATACAGATTTCTAGATTTCAAATATTTTCTTTTATTTTTGATAAAATGTAGTGGTCGACCCAGATAGGGGGTTGATAATTTCAGAATGCTGCAAGCCAAAGGCAAAACCTAATGAGGAAATTATGGAGTAAGTAAAACTACTCCAGTAAGTTGGCAAAGAACTATACAATATAATGTGGATGATCAGCCAGTCAAACATCATACTGAATGATCATAAGAACAGAAATGAAGATTGACTACAGGTAAAGGTAATTTAAAGAAACTGGAGATCACTACTAAAGCAGCAACATAAAAAATTCTAGTCCATGTGACAATGTCAATATCCCCTCCATCATTAACTATTCTTATTTTGGCCCGACAAGGGAAAAAAATGCTATGAGTAACAGAGATGCTGCTATTACTTCAGGCTATGTAACAAAAGAATATGCAACATAGGATCAAACTAAAACAATGATGACACAAATTCCTTACCTCCTGCAACAATGTACCGTCTAGCGTGTTGAAAATCCGGATTAGTGTACCCTTGGTGCTTGCTGTTGCTAGTAGGTTGCCTTCCCTCGTAAGAGCAAAACATGCAAGAACTGAATCATGTGCTACAATAAATTTCATGCTTTTTGAAGCATTATGTTTGACCCAAACTTGACCCTTTTGCAGACCAGGGCACACCAATACAAGTGGACCAGCAGTTTGTGAAACCTCACAGAGCCCCTTTGGGTTTGTAGTTGTTTCAATTTGAAACAACAACTTCAGATTAGAAAAATTGTAGACAAATATCTTATGCTCAAGAACTACCACGATGCAGTCCTTCCGAAGCCTGATGCTGCGCACCTCCGACCGGAAACAGAGCTCATTGATGCAACGGTTTTGCTGATCATCCCATATCATGACCTTGTTTCGGGGATATTGTGGATGGTCTCCATGTCCAACAAAGGCTAATATATTGCTCCGAAAGAGCATTTCAATAATTCCAATACCACCCATATTTTCAAAGTTTCGACAAAATGACTCACCGAAAGGGATACAGTTATATACTCCAAAACCGCAATCAGTGCCGATAGCAAAACAGCCGTAGTCTTGATTGAAAGTAACATGGTATGCAGTTTCTGAATGATTGATAGAGGCATGATTAGAACTAACACCTGATTCGGGGTTTTTGATAGATGAACCATGAAGATGCTCATCATTTACTTGTTCAACAGCAGCTTGTTGTGGCTGCAGCTGATGTTGTTGTGCTTCTGGTTGCTCTAAATAACGCCGAAGCATTAGAGACTGAAACTTTGAGCTAGTATTTGGGAGTGGAAAGAGAGGGGAGAAAGGTGAAGGAGTATCCATGGATAGAGGATACGTGGATGAAACTCAGTATCAGGCTTAATTTACAAAGTACGAAAGATATATTGTTTCTAACTGAGGGCATGGCACTAAAACAAAGCTTTCAGACAACGTACAGGACCACATTCATACTCATCAATCTGCATCCAAAGAGAAGAGATGTAAAACTAGCTGTAATAAACAATGAATAACCAACATTACCATTTTCAAAAAAAAAAAAAAACAATGCATAACTAACCAAAGATCACAACAAAATCACTGCAAGGAAAATGGTCAAACACTAGACAAACAAAGATTATTGTTTAAGTAGGATAAATAGCCAGTCAATTCGCTCTCCCTAAGAGTAGAGGGCTTTTGGGCTAGGGAAACTTTAATGAGTCAAACAATCACATGGTTAACTATAAACTGACCAGTAAATACTTACATTCTCTGTATAGTGTTGAACTGGTAGAGCATCAAACAATTTCTACTAGTAGGTAAGAAAATACACTCATGTAGAAAAGGATGACAGCAAAACTAATCAGCAGTGGAAGTAGAGCTAAAGAAAATGGTACCAGCACATGATCTACGTATATATATTTCCTTAAAAGCTACAAGTCCTTCTGTCAGCCCAAAGAATGCTTAAGATCAAGTATAAAGCACATTGTGAAATGATCTTAAAACTCGAAACTAAACGTGTTGCACAATGCATCAACGACTCACTTAATGTGCGCTTATGTTTTGTGTCGCTTAGCAGGCACTTCAGTGTAGTCACCAAGGCGCCAGATAATATTATTTGTAGCTTTGTGCTTATAATTGTTATTCTTGAAAAACGAATACATGTTTGCATCTTTTTCTTCATTTGTGCCTTTCTTCATTAAAGCCTGTGATTTACTCTTAAAACCCCAACAAACGTTAGCACTTTTTTCCTTTTATAATACTACTTGGCAAGTAGTACTAGGATCAGTGATACCATAGACATTCCTAATATTACATACTTTTTCAAGACAGCACCTGTGAGCTTTGAAAAGCATTACTCATCTCAAATCCCAAGTTAGCATAAAGGAAGAGGATTAGGATAAGCTGACAGTCATTGTAAGAATAGACTTAACATCTTGTATCTTAATATTAAATTTAGTTGGAAACCGATACAAATTGAGTTGAATAAATATAGGAAATTCATTTCCTCTACACCAACAAGTTTAGACTTTGATGTGTAATTCATCAGTTCAACTTGCAAGTGTCTACAATCAAATTTACCTCCAAGAAATCTCATTTGTTACAAATTCTACAAAGCGGTCCAACTTATATGTAAGCTGGTACAAGTTTTGTAGCAGGGGTGGCCTTGTGACTCATTCTCAAGTAGAAATTTTATTTTTAATTTTTATAATCAAGAAATCCCCGATGGCCAATGGTGCATCGTTCAAAACTCGATTGATAATCTGCCCACCCTTTTGTCCTTCTCCACTTCAACACCATTTTTTCAGCCACAAAGTGAACCTCACTCACACATCATAAGTCGTGCTCTTACCACTAGACCAAAGCCTAGGGGGCTTCTCAAGTATCACTATTTTTTACGAAAATGATTCAACCAGGTTTGAAGTACCCCATTTTAGGTAAAGTTTTCTAGTTCACCATCTCCCCTCCCCCTCCACATGGCACAAAAAGTGACTAAAAGCACCAAATCTTTGTAGAATATAGACTAATACAAGAAAATACACATGATTATGCAGGGTCAAAACACAATACAAATTACTCTAACCCCCTATTGATCATAAATGAACTTATAATACCAAACCTATCATTCTTTAGCATTACCCTTTTACCAAAACAAGAACATAAGGCATCACAAACAGAGTTGATAATAACAAATACAAGTCAACATTATATACTTGTATATGGTTCATATAAAACAAACCCCACAACCCCACATACATATATGACTACCCCACTTCATCCAAAAGCAAAAAGGCATCAAATTTGCTTCAATATGTAATAAACATCCAGTTCAACATACCCAACACTGAAAACACAAGAATATATACAAGAAAATGTACTACAAGCGAAAGAGATAAATTGAAATTTGAAGGAGGAGAGAATACATATATGAAGGATGGAGACTGGAAATGGTTCTTGAATCTTGGAATTTGGGGCTTTGAATTTTGTAGAGAAGAGTGAAGGAGAAAAAAAAGTTCGGTTCTTGCAGAAATGTTGAACTATTAATTTGGACTTAGTTTTATGGGACTTTTTGGGTAGGTCCATACAAACACGCGCGCATTACTTGGCTCGAAAGCAACCAGGATTAGATTTTTTTTATAGTCTATCCGTCTCAATTTACGTGACACTTTTCGTATGTGAAGAGTCAAACAAATCTATTTTTTACGGTAAATTTTTCATATAGCTTTTAAATATTTTGAATTATCAATTATTATGACTTATAGTATTATTTTTTTTTTATGTAGATTACAAATATATAAATTTCATTTCAAAAAAATTAAAAATTTCATTTGCAAATTTTCGTTCAAACTTAAATTCTTTGACTTTTGAAAAATGAAAAGTGTCTCATAAATTAAGACAGAGGGAATAAAAAACATTCAATGAAATCAAATGTCCCCAAAAAGAGAGAAATTTTTGCATGATTCGAAAAATTGGATGAAAGAAAATTCTTGATACTAATATATGAAAAGAATATACTTCATCTATGTCATATTAACTAAATTTTTGAGGCAATGGATACGTATTTAGAAAAATATTTAAAGACATAATTTCCACTATTGCTCTTTGTGAAATCATAAATATAATTTTGTAAATAGTGTAATTTATCTCCTAGAAAATATAAAACTTCAATAAATGAAAGGAAAAATATAGAAAAAATTTCAAACATCTATCTTGAACTTTGAACAATTCAATTATTTTGATTAATGAAAAAAGACTAAAAAATTCAGTTAATATGAAATAAAGGGAGTACTTTTGTCATATGTGTGTCCTTGATTTCCCTAATTGGTATTAGAGTGTGTGTTTTTCTTCTATAAAATTATATATATTTTGGAGAAAGCATATTTTATTCTTATGAAATAAAATCGAACCAAATTAGAAAATCAAACTAAGTCAATTAAATAAATAGATTTTATTTGATTTGGTTTAATTTTGTTTGAAAAACGAAGAAATAATCGAACCGACAAATTATATACATATATTTTATAATTTTATCTACATAATATATTATTTTTTATAAACAATTTTAGATATAAGCAAAAACGCTTAAGGTGAGAGCATTTATCTTATTAGTTTCATGTATATGAGTATTTATGATAGTTCTTAGAGGAAGTACCAAATTGGTGAGATCGAAACACATTTAAATGTGTTAACTACTAAACATTACATTTCTCTTCCTCAATTTGTAATCGCTCCTTCAAAATATTATACTCGATAACCTTGAAAATGAGTGATTTTGAACTTTTGATCGCATCTTATCCTACAGGCAAATTCAAGATAAAAAATCAGAAGTTCCATTTATGAGATAAAACTTGTTAAACTTCTTGGAGCAAGCGGGGTCAAAAGTTCAATCGCACAAAAATGTTACATTTTCCAAATCCAGCAATGTTGTTCAAAAGAGGAACCAAAAAAAAAAAAAAAGAGTTGGAATGGGAACTAGTCTATAATTAATTGGCTTTGTGCCACCAAAACTATATTACTCACCAAAACAAAAGCACTTATTACTTAATAAAATAAAAATAAAATAAAACGAGCATGAAGTCAAGCCCCAACGCGAGTACTGGACACTGGGTGAGGGACCAACTATTTCTGCAATTACCAATAATTCTAACACTGCCTTCACTTTCTAAAGCTTCTGAGATGCGGAACTGATCGACTCAGTGATTTTACCTACTGTTCTCATTGCTCAAGTTGATCAAGTGTCTTGAGGAACCAATAACCTTATATGTATCTAATTGATCTTCTTAAGGCAGTTAACATATGTGTAACTTGAGAAAGAAACAAATAGCTTGCGAAACCTGAAAAAGGCAAACCAAAAGATAGTCACAAAACATGTAATGTGTGTGGATAAAATGTTTTTGGGAAGATTCATCTGGCTAAATACTGATGCCTTGGTCCCAAGATCGAGTGATATCAGCAACTACTTTTCTACTGAAAAGCTATACTACATCAAGGACAACTGTGTGATGGCGTGCAATCTAGAGGATTGGATGTGTCTTACAGATCATTTACTTTATATTAGATTTATCTTCTCCCTTCCATAATGGAATAAACCACTACTCCCCAAAGACGAAAGGAAATGAATGTCTGGAAAGCGAAGCTGAGATTGAAACCCTTTATTTCATTTTTTTCGGACTTTCTTATACGTGTACCATCTTAAGCAAGATAATATAGCAAAGGAATTATATACCAAACCCACTGGCTCTTGTGCTGAGCCATTGCAGCTAAGCTCCTTCTGGGATGTTCATTTAGCAAGCAATGCACCACTGCACTTAAATGGAACTTGGCAGATAGGAGAGACAACCATATGTCAACTGGTCCACTGTACTTGCGCAATATGTTAGTGCTAACCTGAAAATGATTAATCACAGCTCCCAGTTAAAAAACTCAAACCATCACATTGAGATATATAGGCAAAGATTCCAACCGTAGTCATAGAAATGCAAAACCAATTAACATTTGAATTCTTCAAGCTATGATACTCCCAAGAAAAAGATGAGCTTAATTATAAGGGACGACATGGTCAGTAAAATTTGTATAGTCGACTCCAACATGCTTGGAATTGAGACATAGACGTAGTTGTTGTATGATATTCCCAAGAAACTAAAATAAAAGTCTACAAGTAGAACTGAATGTAATGAGACAAGGAAAGAACTCACAAGCTCCCAGGCTTCAACTTCTTTATGTGAAGTATCTTGCAATAGTTTTCTGCAAATGAAAAAACCATTTTATCAAGATGTGCTACAAAGTATGGAAATTGAAAGGTATTTGTTTTGTTAAAGTAGTAATTTTATCAAAAGCATGGGCAGTTGAAAGACATAAAATAGTGGCGTGCCTTCTATGTTTAAACAAAGTAGATATTACAAGGAAATTTGATTAATAAATAAAGCTACTAATTCTAAGCCTTACATATTTCACAACCAAAGATTTTAGAAGACTAGTGGGAGAATATGCTACAACAACAATTACACCCCAATCCCAAACCCAAGTTAGAATCAGCTATATGAATCCTCACTAACCATGTCACTCTATTTAAGTTCATCTTAGGCTGATATTATACAACAACTAAAAAGAAAAATAAATACTAGAATTCTTTATAATTTCTACTTTCTACTGGTATATAAATCTCTGATATGACTAACAGACTCCAAAAGTCATAGGACCTAAAGTAAACACACAAACATGGCTATAATAACGGGAGAATTATGGTTAAGTAAGTTTGTTAAATTCATGAAGAAGATTTAGTTTGAAGGCTTACATCTACAAAGGAGTGTCCAACTCATCAATGTTTCCTTGTCATACAAGTTACACAACATGTTATCGGCATGTCAATCAATTACAAATTCAACAAAGAAAAGTAAAGAATCCCTTATAATGATGCCTGTTCAAAAAACTTAATCGAGTATAAGAGAGATATCAAACTAGAAAGAAATAGGATCATTATGATTTATGAAACTTTGCTAGTATTAAATATCACTGTCTATACTAAAAAAATCTGTTTATAACATCTGCAAGAGCACATCCAAATAATACCAGAATATATGGTGACTAATTTCATTTGCAAAGTACTACTAATGGCTACCAGAATATAACAAATAACCTACCGTACACCTTGATGAACATCTTGATGGTTACCGTGACCTGAGACTCCATAATTATCAAAAGTTATGACCTGGAAAACAAATGACCATGAGATGAAAAGGTGACATAATAAGATTTTCCTCTGCTCACAAATAACTCTTAAGGCAACATTTTGGATAAAAACACAAAGGAAAAACAGAAATTACAAAATGAAAAAGTGACTGCAAATTTATTTGTGAAGAGAAGAATCATAGGAATTATTGAGATTGTAATATTCAGTGTTAAAATAAAATACTACACTTATTACAGTATTTGAAAGTCTTGAGTATTTTCTAAACGCAAAATTTATTGTCTACAACATGAACTATGAAATAGGCAACCGCTGCCTTATTCCCTAGATTTGGAACAAAATGAGGTTGCCCCCATCTTTCTTTATGAAAGTTCCGGCTTTCCTTCTGAAAGGCTTTCCTATATAATACCGAACATTAAAGCTGCATAAATACAACGGTCTATCACATTAAAATTTTACACTTGTTTCAAAGGTCCTTGGTATATTTGGTAGACACCAGGTAAGGAATATGTAAACCATTCTATTGGGTTCTCTGCTTAAATTCCAGATTGGTAGGCCTCAATGAAGTCATAATAATGGATTCTTCCGTATAAATTCCAATTAAGCAGGGGGTAAATCAAATCAAATTGAGAATAATGAAAAGTATATTCTTCATGGACAGCTAGGAACTTAGAATATGCAGGAAGGGCGCAACTGATTCAGACTGTTATATTTGGAATTCAAGCATATTGGGCACAAATATTCATGCTACCATCCAAAATATTGAAACTAATTGAAGCACATTGCAGAAGCTACCTATGGTCTGGAAGCAATACCATCACACGGAAAGTCTTACTAGCTTGGGAAAAGGTATGCACTCCAAAGTGTGTGGGCGGTATAAATATCACTAATTTGCTCCTTTGGAATAAGGCTGCAATCACAAAGAACTACTGGGATTTGGAGCATAAGGAAGACAGGATGCGGATTAGGTGGGTACACACCTATTACATAAAAGGACAACTTCTGAGCAATCTCCAAGTGCCAAAGCAAGCGTGTTGGATGATTAGGAAAATCTTTCAAGCAAGGGCCTTTGCAATGCAGTCACACTCACTTGATTCTAAGAGGAGCATCATACAAAAGGTATACAATCAGCTAATTGGTGATAAACCTACGGTTCCATGGAAATGCTTAATATTTATGAATCCTGCATGACCAAAGGCTAGATTTACTACCTGGCTACAGATACATGGGAAGCTACTGACCACAGATAGGTTACTAAAATGGGGAATGGTGATCGACACCAAGTGCAGCATGTGCCAAACACAAGATGAATCCAGAGAGAACCTACTTGTACAATGTCCTTTCTCCAAAGCTCTATGGGATTACTACAGTGGATGCAGAGACCAATGTATGATCCTACCACCTGGGAACAACACTTCAGTGGATCATTAGAATAACAAAGGGCAAGACAAAGCAGGCTCAACTCTACAAAATGGTATACTCTGAAATTACTCATGCATTGGGGAATGAGAGAAACATGAGAATATTTGAAAAACGAAGTCGTGCAAGAGAATCAATAGCTATGGAGATTGTATATATGTTATTTGTGTTAGAGCTCCCCCTAGAATACAAAATGAAGTCCATGGCTACATTTTTTAGATTCTGTTGTTCTAATTAGCTCATAGTTTAAGTGGCAAGTTGAAATAGTTTTGCTGAGTTGTAGCAAGCTATAGCAATGTAATTCAATACTTTGGTGATTAATAAAAGTCAGTTAGTTACCCCAAAAAAAAAAACTAAAATGAATAAATAAACAAACTTCAGATCAAGATACTAATCTAGCAAAGTAGAAAAGCCACTTATACGATGAAGTCAACAGGAGGAAACTTGAATAAGCTATCAAAGAAGCAGAAGCTACTGAACATTATCCAAAAGGCCATCTTAGTTGAACAAGATAATTAACTGAAATCACTTACCAAATCAATTGCACAATTGACAATTTCCTCCTTGATAATCTTTGACAATAACTTAGAGTTCCATGATTTGCCAAAACCATCCTAGTCAGAGCTACGCATTAGAAATCTGCTTAAACATTTAGAACATATAGATATACCATTCTGATACAGCCAGAATACCTGTAGATCTGGATGATCAAGGACTTTCACTTGCTTTTGTGGAACCTACATGAGTAAATTAATAAAGAACAGAAAGATCAATGACTCATATCTGACTAGCTTCTCCAACATTTTACAAAAAAATCTGTTATAGTAATTTACAGAAATAAAGGAATCCGCTATAGTTTTACATGAAAGCCAACATAAAAGATCACAGATATAGCATTAATCTTCACATCACCTTAAGCACAATCGAGGCTAAATAAAGTTCTTCTTTTCTGACACTGCCCATACCATCTGCATTACCTATATTTCAGTACAATGCAACAAAGCAGAAAAAAAATACTGAAAGTTAGAATCAGTGATAGACTATTGGTTATCTAGGATAAGGATTTGTTAAAGAACAGTTCTAGCGATTTGCGTTCTGATCATTTAAACATTCTACACTTAAAAAGAACTGCAATAGTTCAAATTTAGAAAGCAAATCTCAGGTTTAACAACACTGCTTGAATTGGATCATACTTCTAAGAAAAATCAATTGCTTAAGTATTTCAATCGGTTCAAAAATCAACTTTTCGTTTGAAATTTACTTTTTGTGTCTTGAGACATATATCTGGCAACCAAAATACACATGCCACCCAAAAATTAGGCATAAACAAATTTTTTTTATTCAGTATCTGCAACAAAAACTGTAACATTCTACAAGCCTTACCTGTTGACATGCATAATATGTGTAAATTACATCCTCTCAAAGACAAATAATTAAGGGTTGGAGTAAAGAACCTACAGTATAGAGTAAAAAGCACCATAAGTCATTATCTCGCAATAGTAATGCTTTCTACAGCAAATAGATACAATAATGGTTACTTAATAACAAGATTGCCTAAACATTGAAAGGTCATTGTAGCGTATGTGGGAACTGACATCGAGAGTTATGATCCTTGTTACCAACTAATTTTAAACACAATTTGCAAAGAAAAATATCCAGGAAAGGATGCTTCTCTTAGAACAAGCCTTAAGGAAATCTGATAAAATTTAGAAAAAGAAAGGTATAGCATTTTATTAGGTCATAGATTTTCAAGTATCATATGTATCAGGACATCATATGCTTAACAAAACAAAACAAAAGGTCTGAACTATGAAATCATAATTTATATTAAGACAAATCATAATTCAGTTCTTTAATAATTTATTTAACAAAGGGGTCATAATTGAATCTTATAGTTTAGCCCACCAAATTTCTAGTCCACCGCGTTTCAAGATGGACATACGAATTCATGGACTTCATTCTTCTGTGAATGTGTGTTCAACTATGAGCTCGACTGATAAAATTTGTTTCAATTGAGCAACTTTATGTTAGTGTATAACTAACGATACATAGGGCTCTCATAATCTTGATCAAAACTAACGTATAGTTCCAAGTGTCTTAGCCTGCAACTCCCTCTATAGCAATTCAAAAGTTTGCATTGCTCAGAAAATTAATGACACGAACAAATAACAACTCAAAGTTAACATGATCAACCTTACATAGACTCATCATCAGGATGGGCAATAACCAATAAGACATTTCTCTTGCGAAAAACTCCACCTGAAACATTAAAAAAATATACATATTAAGAAGGGAAGCAATTAGCTGTGGAACAAACACTATAGGAAAGTTGTATGTATGCATGTATTTAGATTCTAAGAGAATAATTCATAACAACACCAAGGCAGCCAGTAAATACAAAAGAAAACGAGAATTGACATTTTGTTGAGAAGTCACCCATACCATCATTTAAAACTGCAGCTTGTGAGGCAGAGAGAGATTTGTGGAGAATTTTAAAGAGTGAAGCCACCCACAGCACAACCAATGTAATGATGATTACTAGCCACTCCATTTAATTTTTTTGCTAGCAGAACTACAGATAGCACAGAATTGTATCTGCATGGAAATGTAAATGAGTTGTATTACTAAAACCCATTATGGGCAAGTGAAACCGGTAGTAGAGATCAAACATCAATAATTCAAGAAGATCACGGATACTACCAACAATAAACCTTACAATAAACAGTATCTCTACATTACAATCGTTTTTTGTCAATACTTGTCAAAAGAGAGTAGGATGGAATGGTTTTTTTGGGATGTGATCTTAATAGAGGAATATCACCTCTTCTATGAAAAAACATTAAAAGAAATAACAGTTAATAAGGGAAATTATATCCTTTAATTTTAATCATTAGCCATAACTATTACATTTCGAAAGATAAAAGGAACACTTACCAATTTTCTTCTATAGAACAAGGATGTTGGATCTAGTACACAGAAATTGGAACTGGTTTAATCTTATTGTGCAGTTTACAAACCCTGCAAAAATATTAAGCTTATTTACATCAATATGTTACGGATTCAAAGACACCTTTTTTTTAAAAGAGGAAATAAGAAAAGGAAAAAATAATAATTGGAAAAGCTAACATAAACTCATTCATATAGTGACATAATGTACAAACAACCAGATAAACTAGCTCTTCAAAAAGAAAATTTACAATATAAGTTCTTGTAAGACTAATTGAACCTTGTTTAGTTGTTTTAACTTGCAGACTAATTGAATTAACACTTCATGTTGTGCATCTTGATTCAGATTTGCATCTATGTTTGTTCCACTTTCTTTTCGCCACACATAGTCTGCTCTTTTCAAGTGTTCAGTTTTGACTTGCATAATTGAGTTTGATTTATTTTAACTCTGGCAAATGCTAAAAGATGTTTGGGTTTTGTCTTCTTGTGTATTAACCTTGTTTACTACAATATGCATTGGAACTGTTTGGAAATACCATGTGAGTTTGAGGAGTCTGTAGTTAAATTTTGGTATATGAATGTATTGCTGTAAAGATCTGTATTTATTTTCTTTGGTTTTCCTTTTCTTGTTCCTTTTTCTGTGCAGGAGTTTAGTCTGCTCAAACATACCAGGATTTGAAGACTCGAGACATGCATCACACTACCTTTTACACAAACTTGCCAATGACATAGAGTCTACTCAAGGGCGGAGCTAGGTAGGAGCAAGGAGAGTCATCCGAACCCCTTCGACCAAAAATTACATTGTAGATACAAGGTTAAAAAATTATTTTTAATTTATATATATAAGATGTTGAATCCCTTAACTTCTTCATATTTTTGAACCTCCTGATGAAATTCTGGTTCAGCCACAGAGTCTACAAATAGTTTAAGGTAATTAGGTCGATTTTGGATAACTTTTGTTCTATTACTTCAATTTCTGGTTTGTAGATAGACTAACCTATAACGAAATTGAAACGAATCCATCTTTTTCAATGCAAATTCCCTTATTATAACATTATTATCCCTGCAGGGTTTACTACGGTTTGAAAATCTTCATGTATTTAATAATCTCAATACAGCAGCAGCTGCATTTGAAAAGGACACAGCATAAACCAAATCAGAAAATATAGGTAAGATGGTTTCGAAGGTGTAAATTATTAGGCTTTATTGATGCGTTTGAGAAGAATGACAAGTGTGTAGTTAACTGTAAAGAAGACGAAATAGGAGTGATTAGCTTACCTGAAGAAACATGGATCGGCCATGGAGCTAGAGATGGAATTTTGGAGAAGAAGACGGGAATATCAAAGAGAAAAGAGTTTTTTTTTTTAATCATATTATTAACTTTATTTTAACAAATTATGACAAAATTATTATTTTCATTCAATAATTTTATTGTTAAATAACTTATAAAATAATAATGGTAAAATTTAAATTTTCATAATATAATTTGCGTTATGTTGCTCCCTCTTTCCTCAGTACAGAGCAACATTATTGAGAGGAAGGTATTTTTGTCAGGTTGGACTGTCATGTCAACTCTAATGGCAAACATAACGTTTTAAGAGTATTTATGGTCCAAAACATAGACGGCAGGGGTAGTTTTGATCCCAAACATAATTAAAGGGTATATATAAGCTATTTCGAATAATTTGAGGATAATTTTGACCCTTTTCTGAATAAAAAATGGAAAATGATTATCGTATGTTTGACCAATTTTCTAGGGACCAATTGTTTATTTTGAGAAATATGTTTTTGACAATAGCTTTCCAAAGCAGTGATCTTTAGAAAGAAATACTTTATGTTCGACAAATTCATTTATGAAGTGTGTTTTAGTAATTTAAAAATATTTTATCTGACCAATATTTCAAAAATGTCAAATTACAAAAATGAAATTTTTTATAGAATTACTATTATTCAGATACATAAATGATTTTAAATATTTTGAAAGAGTTTAGGTAAGAGTTCATTTATTTAGTTTAAATCTAAACATACAACAAAACACATCAAATTTTAATCAATATAGTTAAACAAAAAGAAAGAGGGGAAAACTGTTGTGTATTTACATTTGAGAAATACATGTATTAAATAAATGATAAATAATTTAATAAATATAAGTGTCTAAACCCAACTTAAAACCAGAGAAACTATACCAACAATGAGTTGTAGTGCAGTCCTCTGACTATTTCATTTTTAACCAGAAATCTCGAATTTGAATCTTGAATATAGATAAAATCCAATTCGGAGCGCCAACCCCAAATTTAATCGGGGCTCCAATGTGGGCTCCGAACACCAGGTGGGAACCAAAAAAAAAACCCAGGGAGACTGTTGAGATTTAAAATAGGTAAATAAAGAGATTTCTTGTAGCATAATCTCTTTCATTTCTGACTCATATATGCAGAGAAGCCTCGCCATAAAATAAAACTGGAAAATAACTCAAAACTAGAGGAAAAAGGTAATCTTTACCCTTTCCTAAAATGCATAAAAAATGTTAAAAGACTGGCCAAGCAAATTATATGAGAGGATAATATATCCATTGATTACATCTAAATTGAAAGCCAAGGCCATTAACCTACAACAGATCATCATCATCATCATCCCCACTACTAAAGGATTCAACAAGCTCACTGTCATCTTCATCTTCACCATCTGTCACAATCTCCAATATACCACCTCCAGCACCAAAGTCCACACCATCTACAATGAAGTCTCCGTCTTCATCTTCTTCGTCATCAAGCTCACTCACACTATCATCATCATTGCTCAAATCATCTGCATCGCTTTCACCGTCCCCATCAAGATCCGTTCCAAGGATTGCTTCCTCATCAATGTCATCATCATCGTCTTCATCGTCATCTTCACTTTCAGCATCATCAGGGTCTGAATCATCCTCAGTTGGCCTTCTCCGACCAATTTCATACACCCTAGCAGAAGAGTACATCTCATCTTGGTCATCCATTGTGACCAGCCCAACAAATGAATCAGTTGGCTCCGTCGCAAAGTCAAGTACACAACGATCGACTGGAATGGTTGCAATGTCAGAGTAGTTAACAGCATCCACCGTACGGAAAGCAGCAAAGAGAGGATGTTTAACACGACGTGTCTGGAATGCGGACATGACATCCTCAAGATTTCTTCTCAAGATGGCATATATCACATCACCACTCGCATTAAATGTTATTACAGTCTGGTCTAAAGACGGTACACTTCGCAGAAGCCTGAAGTTCCGCAAATCCCATACCTCAGAATTTATGATGACCTATCCAAAAAGATAACAGTTTCAGAAAAGGTAAAACCAAGGATCCACAAAGGTGAGAATAAATGAAAAATTGTTTAAAGGATTTAGTATCAGGCTTATAATACTATCCACCCAAAGGAAAATGAATGGAATGTCTTTACCTCATTGCCAGCAGGATGAAAGCCCCCGCCACCATAGTCGGTAAATTGATCAAAACGATGAATTGGGCCAGAACCACGAGTATCCCATAAGACACCGTTCCAGAGAAGCATATTGTCTGATGGGCTAAAATGTGCAAGGGAATACATATGTCCTCGGCCTGAAGGAATATTGGATGTGTCTGTAAGTTTCAGTTCCACTTGGCAGGTTTGAGTGTCATACAGAAGAATCTCGCGCCGAGATTGCTCTGCAGACAATGCAGCAAATGTTGTACCGAAATTGCTAAATCGAGCAGCTTTACAGCCTTCAAATGAATGCTTAGGCCCAGCAGAAACAGAAGTTGCATCCCATAACCGTACATCGTGAGCACTCGAAGACAGGAGAAGCTGTGTCTCAACAGAAAGGTAGGACTGTAGAAGTGTTAAAGGTGCCTGGTGACTGGTGAAGCTTTCTAAGATACTGCTGCTGTTAGAGTCAAATATTTTCAGCTCTCCAGAATGGGTGCCAGCAGCAATTTGCGAAGAATCTCCCATAAAAGAGACACATGTCAATAAGACACCAGCATCATCCCGGCAAGTGCGCCATGGTCTAAATCTACTGTAGACGAATTGTCGATCCTTACGCTTTCCGTGTGTCCCACCGTTCAAACTTCTAAAATCACGAGTACTAAGCCGTGATGTCACATTTGATGGTGCATCAAGGCTTCGTTTTGGTTCAGGACAGACATGAGGGTGCAAGAGCGAAAGAGGAGGTAACGTTGTGATGGGAGCAGGACATTGGCGATGCTGGTGCTTCAAGTACTGAACAACCACAGAGTCCAAGGTTAACCGCTCCGCATTCGAGGGTTGTGAGTCACTTAGAAGACCATGTTGAGAAGACGACACCATAGGAATATCATCACCTTCAGTTGGAAAAGCACTTGAGCCAGGTCGATTATGGATCTCTCTCAAAGTAGAATTTGGTGTTGAAGGCACATTAGGATCTGGTGGTAGACCACTTCTACGGAACGAATTTGGAGTGACACAAACCGGAGATCTGACTGTATGTTCACCAGTATTGAGTCGCTTAACTGATGGTACTGATCCACCTTCCTTCAGATCAGTTAACTTGCGTTTAATTGGCAATACAATGGGAGTTTTAAACATGATGTCTGGATCTCCGCCAGATTTCACTGTAGATAGTGATGGAGTTTCTGATGTAGCTATAGGTGTGGCACACTTTTTCGAATTACTGAATTTGCAGCCTGATGTTGATGGAGAGACTTCAACAGGAAGATATTTTGAGGACAGACTACGCACAGACGAAAAAGCCAACGGCTTCCTTCTTGAAGAACAGACAATCGACTCAGATTTCAATACGCCATCCTCATCCAATGACGGAAGTTTCGGTTTAGCTGACAAAAATCCCCTAGGTGCACGACCAGATGGCCACTGAATTTGAACTGACGATGTCTCCTGCCCAGATGTTTGATGTGCCAGAGATGACGGAGCAGCTAAAGATGGCAAAGGTGTCAACTGAGCCTCCTTAAGAAGCATAGTTGCAGTATCTGTCAGACCAGAAGCTTGTAGGTGTTCATGGATCAGGAGTAAAAGTTCCCTGAACTCGAACATAAAGGAGGTCAGAAACTAGTATATAAGGCAAAAAGAAAACCATGTTGCTCAAATTTACATTTGGAGCAAACGCCAATTACCTTGCATGATATGTGATCGGAGTAGCAGCAGCTATAGCAGCTCTCTCTATACGCCTTAATGTTGGGGTCGCAGCATCTGTAGCAGCCAGAGAACTTGCACGGCCCGAATTAGTTACAACCTGCAAAACAATTGAAAAAGAACCCATCCTCCTGCAAATTAACAAAAGAGGAGAAGGGACGAAAGACAACTCTGCGGAGTACACTAGAAAGATGAATGTATAAGAAACCTAATAAACTATTGTCATCCCAAATGCCTTGACCTACTCTTTTGTTTTTGTCATGATATGTAGTTACTTCTGATCCTTAGGTCGAAAACGTCCCTTTCTCCAAAAATTAAACTGAAATGAACTGATACAACTGCACATTATGATAATGATGATGAGCATCTTGTTCACATTACTAATCAACCTCTGTTTTTTTTTTTGAAACTGGTACATGTTATATAACAACTAATCAGCCTCTTTACATTTCAAAAATATTAACACTTCTCTATCTAAAACCAACAATAATCTATTCACATTTTCTCCTCACCATTTGCTTGCTAATCAAACCAGCTACCTTATTCAGCGTGAAAATAGTACTTGGCAAGTGTGCGTGTGTGCGTGTAAAGTAAGCCAGCATTAGAGATTATAGATATATTCTTCAAAATTATTAGTGTAATGCACATAATCACATATAGTCATGAAGAAAGCATTGCTTAACAAAGAGTTAAGAGTGGAGGGGGAAATATTCTTTATAAGATTAGCACTAGAGACCTTACAAAACGAAATCCAGATGTGGAGAAGTCGAAATGCTGAACTACAGGAACAAAACAGTTACTTCTCTTTCCCCTCCCATTTCCCTTCATCCAAAGAGATCATCAAAATGATTGTCCCATTTCTTTTCTTTGAACACAGCAGAAAACCAGTGAAAATGCATCCCTCCCCTTAGTCCCTTAATCCCCCGTCTTCGTTTGCCCCAAAGAGATCATCAAAATCAAAAGTATCATCCAACTTCTACCCAAGCCCCCTTTTTTCACTCCACGTATTAAGATATTATACAGAGAAAGAAATGGGTACTGTTTTCTTACCCCAATAAGCTCAATAGCCACCTGTGCAAGTTCTGCTTGCCACCGGTTCTGTTCACTGCCAGGAGTCTGATTTCCTGAATCGCGTATGAGTTCTGACAACTTTTTCCCAACCTAGACCACAAAAAGAACAATATATTTAAAGTATATTTGAACATCCAACACCAAAAGACCAAATCTTTCAAACTGATATCGCATAAATGGTCATCCACATTGAGTCTTGGATATATTGATTTTCAAGTTCAAGAAAAACTTAGAAAAAATGTTAAATGTTCGTACTAACTGGGTTTAACTACAGTACTACACAATTCAGATCTGCACTAGCTGCAATACAGAACTAGGTAAAAACCATAATGCTTTAGGGTCAAGTCGCTCACTAGCATATCCCCCTGGAAACATGGAAAACAACGAATAACAATAAAGCGACACAGATATCCTGAAAATTCTGAAAAGGTAGCATGCATGAAACTAAGAGCTCATTTGGGTTTAGCTTCATTAAAAGCAGTTGATGAGTATACCTTGTTGAAGAGCACTTTCAGCTTTTTAGGTGTTGAAGCTGATTTTATAAATGAATAGTTAGGTGCTTCAAGAGAAGCACTGAAATAATAGTAAGCAGCTAGTTTGTGTGGGAAAAAGCTTAGCGGTTTATCTGTTAAAATGACAAAAACATCCTTAACAGATGACTAAAATATCCTTAAATCTATTTACAAAAAAGATAGATTTGAAAGTCTCTTTACATTAAAAAAGGAACTAATAATGCAAATAGAATAGAGATATAATTAGAAGTTATGCTTAGGAAGAGTATTTATTAGGGATAACATAGTAAAAAGTTTGATCAAACCGAAAGTGCTTACAAGCTATAAACCATAAGTTAGGGGTGACATCCAATATTTTTTGGCTGATTTTAATTTATAAGCACGTGGCATATAAACATTTTTTGTATTCACATTTTCTCTAACGACTAATTGCAACATAGGATCAACCTTTTAACTATTGCAAGAAACATCAAAGGTGAAAAATGTTAGAATCAATGACTGCAGCCAAAATCACATAAACCAGTTATCACACCGACCCTTAAAATCAACAATGTCAACCATGCAGGAAACAGCAATTATGATGTCAGACCAACCTACCTGAAGTTTTGTTAATATATGTGCAATTGTATCATCTCTTGCCAAACCAAGAAGTACTCGGCAAGCAAGAGCACGAAGACAGTCAATTGCAGCTGGAGGAGTAACTATCCGTGGCTGGAGGAGCTGCAGGAGGACCTTAATACCATTGTTTGCCCGAACAGCTTCTCTAGCTTGACGGTAACATTGTTCAAGTTGAGCAGCAAGGCCAGCACAACCAGCTCCTGCACCTAGTGATATTCTTCGGTCTCCAACTAATCCTGATGTCACTGTAGACACAGGCCCTTGAGAAGTGCCACTGACCGCAGATGTGCCCGGAACTGCTGTGCTTCCACGGTCTGATAAAGTAGATTCTCTATTTTCATTCTGACTGGAGATATTAACAGCTCGATCTGGAAGAAACCGCTCTGCATTTCTGTCCCTGGTCTCGCTCCGGTCTGCATTCCGGTCTCTGGTATCCACACCAGGAGTATTTGCAGATTGGACAGCATTGGTTTGCTGTGCTTGTGTAGATACAGATGGTTTATTGCTGATTGAAGGTGGAGGACACACGAGACAAACTAACACATTCAATGCTGCTTCAACAATCTACCAACATAAAAAATAAATGGATAAGCATCTGAATTGCTACAACGAGAGAATGAAAAGTGTATTAAGATCATACCTCAGGTTCTACATAACCGGCACTGTTAGCTGCATCCAATATAACAGCTATACCCACACGATCATTGCTTAATGTTGCATTTACGATAAGTTTACGGCTGTAAGGTACTAAAGTGACGATATGAAGTACACCAAGAGCATACTGAAGCAAGTTGTGCAAATAACGCTCAACAGTAGCCTACATTTGAAAAAATAGTAAGTAAACCAGAAAGCAAATGCAGGTAGAAAGAATGAACAATTTATAAAGTATGTACTACCTGACATAATTCCAACATTGTAGTATGTCCATTGCAATTTAAAAACTTGTCAACTACAGGCCAGCGGGCTCTAACAGCTGCAGGACCAAGTCTCCGATCTTTCTGGATTAAACGGAAAACTGCATCCATAGCCTCATTACTAATGTCAAGAGGCTTAGACGCAGCCCTAACACTTGGGATATTTCGTCCAGCACTTCGAACACTTTTATTAGGACGAATTGAATCCACCAGCAAGAGAAGATGTGCTCTGAAGTACTGTCGAAGTGCAACACACGTGTGATATGCTATCTGCTTCTCAGAAGCAGTCAGCACCTCTGGTGGTGATCTGTCACTCCGTAATGACCCTGAAGCAGTTAATGCCCCCGAAGAAGCTCCAGACCTCACTAATGCAGCATCTTGCAAGAGATTAAGCATTTTCTGTAAACCATCCTGAGCATCAAAAGCGTCTACGACAGCTCTGAAAACAAATGCAGCCGCAAAAAATAAGACAGCATTTTTTCTGGCTAGATCTTGAGGACATTCAAGAAGCTGAAGCGCCAACTCAACCACCTGATGGATAATGCTTGAAGGAAGAGTACAAACACGTTCCATTATTCCCTGTGAAATCAATTTTCCGAAGTTATTGAGTCGGCAACTAAAATTTCAAGAACCACAATGAATCAAGATTTAAGGTACACAACCAAATTATAACACTAAAAGGAGTAGAAAAATAGAGAGAGACAGTTACCTGAATTGACCCTATAGCGAATAAGCATGAAGAAAGGCCACAAAAAGTCTGAGGAGCTCTTGGGGAAGCAAGCAATTTTTGCATGCCGCCACGATCCACAAATACTGCAGCAAATTTCCGATGTGCAGCCAAAGCACAGATCAGCTTCAGAACATCAGGCAAAAGATGCGAAAGTTTGCACCCCTCTTTATGCTTGGAATTATGTTGCAGTAGCCCAATACACACGTCTACTCCTTTTTCGTGCAACACAGGACCAAGTACTTCAACATACTCTCCCAAAATAATAAGGCACTGGATGCAGAACTTCTCTCGCAACTTTGCAAGAGAGTCACTATCCAGAATGAAGAATTCATCAACATCCTCATTTGCTTCTGGCGCTGTTGCTTTTATGTCTTGTGATTCACCTTCAGAAATAGCACTCCTACAATATATCAGCACCACATTAATATAAATTAACTGTAAATCAACAGAAAGTAGCAGATGAATGCAAAATAAAATGTCTTCCCAGTCATCAATTGAGGATCGCTCATACAAAAAACTGACACACCAACCTTGAAACTTCAACAGCAATAGCAGCATCAATGACTGTAGATGCAGCTTTTGAAGCAGCCAAAACTGCAGCCTCCTCATCATTTGACTTCTTAAATTCCTGAGATACAGAGATAACATAGAAATGAGATGGTCTTAAGATAAACATCAATAAAAACTGCATAAATATAAACTGGATAAGAAGTGAAGACAAACCTCAAAAGCAGCACTCTTGACTACTTCTGCAGCAGCATCACCAGCTGCTTTAACAGCTTCAGCTGGAGCATTAGCTGTTTTTGCTTCTGTTTCAGCAGCTCCAACAGCTTTCTTCACTAGATCTGTGATATCCTTGGAGCCGACTTTACATTCTCGGAAACATTCATCATTTTCATCCCTCTCCATCACAAAACCATCAACATTTGTCCTACTCAGATTCTTCTTGTTATCAGGTGCTCTTCTCAATTCTTGATTCCGGGTTAAATTTCTGCTGCGAGATTGCCCACTCAATCTACTAGCAGACCCTGGAGAGGTCAAAGCTGCTTCATTATCCGGAACACCCTCAGTCACCCTTCCCCGTCCTCTGTGTCTTGTCCACCCACGATTCACCCTGCGTCTTGACAAATCATCTCTAGCACTCTCATCATGTTCGTCTTCCCTTACGGATCTGTTACCAGGCTTTGCCTTTCCGTCACGTAAATCTCTAATATGCCATCTTTCTTCACCATCTCCATCTGCCTGATAATTATCATCATCCACAGCCATAGAATCAGGTGGCTCTTCATCAGTCCAACGTTCATCCCCACGCATATGCCTACTGGCACTTCTATCGCGATCCTTATCCAGAACTTGATCACCATGAAGTCCATCTTCCGCTACTCTGGGGATATCCAAATGAGAACTTTCGGCAACTTGCCGGAATCTACTTCTACATTCCTCTCTAGCTCTTACACCAGTACCTGTAGATGATGTTTTGCCATCCAACAAAGATGTTGCATCTCTTTGGCTTGTGGTGGTCTCCCCATAAATTCTAATCCGAAGATAGTGCATAAGTTTTGCTGGGAGCCCAGATGTTAATACATCTTCGACTACTTGACCACCACTACCATCAATAGAGCAAAGAATGAATAAATTTGCAACAGGAGATGTGTTATATAACCAAAAAAAGGTATGGGCCTAAGAGCATACCTTGCCAAACATACAGCAAGAAGTCCAGTAGAGTAGGTCTTCAGCATCTCAGAATCAGAGGACCTCTGATCACCTGACTCATGCTTCCAATAATGATCATCACCAGACAATCTGGTTGTGTCGTCCATTGTCCAGCTTTTTAACTTTTCCAGCACAGGGTCTTCAAAAACATGTGGATACTGGATTCCATTTGCGATGAATTAATCTACATGAATAACCATGACCAAGAAAATTTTTAAATAAAATAATCAAGAATAGAACTCTACCATCCATGTTAGTGAACAGCTAAAAAGCAGTCTTGCAGCAGCAGCCTTCACAGAAACTGAATATCTCCTCTCAGATAGGAACTTTGAAGATATCAGTTCAAAGAACTCATTATTGTCCTGCAGGGAGAGATGATGGGAAGTGAGCAGTTAATACTGCGACACTCAGTATATGTACAGAAAAAAAAAATCAAAGAAGTAAAGTAAGAGATACTAAAGCTACCCGGATAAGGTTCCCTAGCCGTCCAACATTATGGGAAGATCTGCCATTATTAGGAGCAGAATGACCACTCTCTTCCATGTAGCTGCACTTGAAAGAGTGAACAGATATGTCATTTGTCTTGTTTAATCCAGTGAGACAAAGCACTGATTTGTTTCACCTATCTGACGAGAAATTGATGTATATGAATAATACAAACAAGAAACAAGACCAAGCCCCACATTGTTGCTGTTGACTAAACTCAATTATCATGGTTTTATCAAAATTTCCCAAGGAGGGAACAATCGTTGGAAGGTACTGACTTGGAATTTGAATCTGATAACAAAGAAGAAGAAAAAAGAGGCAATTGTAGAGAATGATTTCTAATGTCATTTAGCACGTTGTTATAATGTAGAGCTATGTAGCTCGAACTCTTCAAAACCTGTGAGAACTAACTTGATGTACACAGATGTTTCATACCAGCATACTTCTCATGCTTATACATATACAAAACTTCACCCTACTTATAAAAAATGTCATGTAGCACTTCAGTAGTATCCCACTACATATAATAATAAAATTACTATGTGAGAACTTCTTGATACCCATCTTAAAACTGTGTTGAAATAAAATAGCACTCTGCCTTCCAATTTGCTGGCACCAAACACAACATGCAACATAACAGATGTTTACGGCAGTTTCTTCTAACAAACATAATCCACATAATCTTAAACATCGCAACAACTAAGAAACATGAATAATATGCAGCACTAATACAAAACCGTCATAAAGGCAAGATTCACACACACCAAAAAATTGCATTCTTCATCACAAAATGGACACTGGGAGCAACTATACTAAAAATGCAATTGAACTAGTTCCCCATCCCCTGTTCCATTAATTACTGATGTGTACGAGTGCTCAGGTCCTTTAATGAAGTAAACATAAAACCTTTACACAGAAAATAAAAAAAGAATCAACAACTTCAAGATCAAGAAATATCATTCAGACCGACCAGTTAAGCAAGAAACTAAAAGTTAATCCCAATTGTCATATAGAACCCAATATTATCCTGTAAGTTAGTTATGATTATTGTTTTTATTTAAAATCTTATTTTCATTAGAGCTTCTTTCACTCTTGTGTTTTTCAAACCTGCTTTGAAAATGTTTTTCTTGAGTCAAATATCTACCAGAAACAATATCTCTACCTCACACAAGGTAGAGGTAAGATCTGCGTACACTCTACCCTCCCCAGACCCCACTTGTGTATGTTATTGTATTCAAAATTTAAAAATTGGTTTTACAGATTTTAGCAAAGGGCTAAGGCTAACTGGTTTGACTTCATAGAACCCTTTTCACTTTCATAAAACCAATAGAATTGTACTTTGCAATTGAAAGAATTCACTCAATGACAAGAAACGATGGTTTATTTTCCAAAAGTGGCGTAGTAACATAGGCCTTTCTCTTGTTTAATTATAATATTTTCCACCAAGTTCCATAATTGAAATGTCTCGGATATAATTTATTTCAATAACCGTGATATCAACTTGTGCGCACCTCAACCAATTTCACGGGGTACCGGCTACCTCCCACCAACACAAGTACTGAGTAACCATGTCCACCAAGGCTTCGACAGATGGAAGAAATAACCTCGTGATATTTGCCTCTGCAGAGTTAAGCCTAGTACCTCATGGTTTCCAACCTACTTCATTGACAACTAGGGCACACCCTTGGGTGCGAAATTTCTCCAAAAATAATTACTCCCTCTATTCTAATTCATGTAATACACTTTCATTTTTAGTTTATCACAAATAGAATGATACCTTTATATATTTAAAAATAAATTAACTTTTAACTTCTCATTTTATCCTTAATGAGATGATTTATAGAATCACAAATATTTATAGCTTGTTTTAAACCACAAGTTTCAAAAAAGTTTTTTTACTTTCTTAAATTGTGTGCCCAATCAACCAACATCACATAAACTGAGATGGAGAGAGTATACATTTGTGACTAAAACTTTTGATCAAGAATTTTGTTTTGGCACGGAAACTAGGAAAAGTGGACAGAGCCATATAAGATAGATAATGCAAATTTGATGCTTTTCTCAAATCCACTTCCAATTTTTCTTTCTCAATCTAATTTAAAAGCCCAATTCTTAGCAATGATCAATATAATGTAGAAACTTAAGTTCTGACATCCTCAAACTTTCATCTAATATACAATATGAAAAAATTAAAAATATCAACCAATCTACTCACAGTATTTGGGGTGTCAAAATGAGCCCAAATATAGGTAACCCGCCCAAATATAGATACCCGCCCAGAATTTTATGGGTTGGGCTCAAGATAATTTGAATTGGATTAAATCTCAGCTCATTCAAGTCTCAACCCATTTTAAATAAATCTTCAATTGGGCCCAATTTAATCTTCAATTTCAACCCATTTGAAGACTCTTTATTTGCATTGATGTAATATATGTTCCTATATTGAACGTATGAATTACTATCTATTTTATATCTTCTAGGATTTATCTTTCCATTTGTAACTTTTTATTTATTTTCTTGAGTTGAAATTCAAAATGTGGTTATAAAAGTTAAATAACGATATGTAAAAATTATTGAGATTAAGCGGGTCAAATTGGGCGGGTCATGACCCAATCCGATTTTTTAGCCCAATTGAACCCAACCCATTTGAGCCCAAAGTAAACTTGGGCAGGTCATGACCCAGCCTGATTTTTATTTCAACCCATTTTAATATCTCCAATTTCAACCCAGCCCGCCCATCTGACACCCCTATACAATATCATAAGATATAGAAATTTCGACAAAATGTTACAGTGATCTTTCAATGTACCGCCTAGGTTTCGAATTCCCTATGTTAGATGCTCTGTAAGAAATTCTAAAGATATCAATAGAACGACACATAGAGAATGTACACAACCCATATGACAGTTAAAGCAATTAGGTGCAGTCCAACTCGTTGATTAAAAAATAATAAAGGTATTAAAAAAGAGGTTGAAACCCCCAGACACCTTCTTCATTGTGAAGTGGCCTCAGAATTATGGAGCATGTTTTTTTATCTCTCTGGCATCAATTGGACAACACCCCTCACAGTTAAGGATGCATATGAGAGTTGGAGCCTATGGAAAGTTGACAAAGCCATCAAGAAGATTGGATTATGATACCTGCTTGTATTTTTTGGTGTATCTGGTTAGAGAGGAACAAGAGATGTTTTGATGGAGAGTCAACTGCTTTAGGCATTTTGAAGTGCTTAGATAGTTTGTATAGTTAGCCAGAGATTTTTTTGTAAGCTCAAATGCCATATCTTGTAAATCTTGCATCTTCTTGATGTTGTTATTAATACCACTTATCTTATCAAAAAAAAAAAAAGGTATAACTCCAAATCTCTGACTTGGACTCAGGGAAAAGAAGATAATCCGTAGCAGAAGTAAAAATCTAACCGGTCCTGAAATGTTTACTATGTTGACAGCATAATTTTGTAACTGGTGAACAGATGATGTCTGAGTTCATAACTTGGTAAAGAATCCAAAAGTTGCACCCTGGTATGGAGGTACAATTCTAGTAAAAGTACATTCATCTCTTCAAGCTCCATTTTAATATGGATATACAAATTGACTAAATTAAAAATGTTTGGTTAACAAATAAAATGATGTTTGAGTTCACTCGGATTGGTTCTCGCATCCCTGCGTCCAGGGCAGGCATCTCCCGCAACGCAAGCACCATTTTTCCGACACCACCCAAGAAGCAAAAGATTTGTCAATCTACGCTGAAAATACATGTATAGATAGTGGTTTCCCAAATTTTGCATTGAGCTTTTGATATATGCGTCCAGCTCCGCTATGCCTATGCAATTAGCTCAACTCCAAGTATAGCTATTGATGGGCATGTAGCTGTAGGCAAGAACTCTTCTTTCTATCTTATTCTTTGGAGTTTGGTCAGGCTGGTAATCCCAACCAATTAACTGGTAATGATGGAAACAGAATCCAAAAGCTGCAGTCTAATATGGGAGGGACAATTGTAGTAAAATATTCATCATCAGGATATACAAAATGCGAGAATAAAAATGTTCTCTGGGAAACAGATTTGGTCTTCTAATCTGAGGAAGGAGGGCTCTGTTGAGGATAGAAGGACAGTACTGAGAGAGACAGAATTTTATGATTGACCTTATCCAAATAGCACAATGGTGTCACAAAGATGTAAGTGTACTATTTCACGCCAATATAGAAGACATGATGCACCAAGAAGCCAATACACCCTTATATTTTCACAACCAGGACCAGAAACATGAAAACTAGATAAAATTATATGGAACCAGTATCCGCAGATAATTATAACTACAAAGAAGATAAACTAGCAAAGGCACACCCATAATTCACGACATCCACCCCCACTCACCCAAACACTACCAATAAGCCACATGTTACTACATTTTTAACTAGGAAAATTTCATCAGAACAAAAAAAAAAAGAGACCAGCATACATATTAACAGAATTCAACTACCCTACTATTATATACCTAAGGACTGGATTACTCCAATATGCACATAGTAACAGCATACTTATCTGCTTGCTAAACATTAAATCATCAATAGACATGGATAGACAATCATTGCCACCTCGACTAATTCCCCGGATACCTGACCTCCCACCAGCAACAGGTACTAGGTAACTTTGTCCACCAAGGCTAGAACAAATGGAAAGAATCTTTTTTGTCTCTGCTAAGATTTAGACCTGAGACCTCAGGTTCTCAACCACTTCATTGACCACTAGGACACACCTTTCTTGTGCATCAATATAATCCCAAAAACCCACAAAATTCACTTCACTTAGACCACACAGTTCGAAATCCCCAAAAAAATCAACAAAGGAAAAAGAAAGTGAATTCCAGCTCAAGGCATATATATATAACCAATATATACCTGGACTCTTGAGTTAGAATCCCAGCATAACTAAATTATTACTTTATCAACAAAAAAGAAACTGTACCTAGCTTCTTGGGTTTCAAAGAGAGAAGAAAGAGCATGGATAGTATTGGGGTTAGGGTTATCAGGCAAAGCAGTAATCTTCTCCATTAACGCTTGTGCTTTAATGATCAACCCTTCACTTTCCGCCTCTTCATCATCTTCCTCTCCTCCTCCCGCCTCTTCTCGTTCTTCCTCATGCTCCTCCGTTGGAGCCGTCTCCGTCTGCCGCTCCTCCTCCCCTTCCGCCGCCAATGATTGTTGTTGCGGCTCCTCCTCCATATTACTACTCAAATAAAAATCACCAAAAAATTCAAAAAAAATAAACTAGGGTTTTTCAGATATGTAGAGAGAGAAAGTGTTCGCGTTAGGTTTGAAGTAATTCTGCAAATACAAATGCTTTAGAGAGAGTAGAAAAAAAACCCACGCCTCCATGCTTTTGTGTTATATGTGTGAAAACAGCGAAGAAGGAAAGTGGAGTCTCGAAGAATCGTTCAACCCGAATATTTCATGACCCGACCCGAACGAAAAGCCCAATGAAGTTTTAACAGCAAACCCCAAAGGGTGAAGTTCACTTAATTGGCCATTTTAACGGTAAATATAAGGGAAAATCGTATAAAATAGCAAACTATTAATTCAAATTAAATGTTATAACCACAGTTTGATTTAATTGTAATCCATAGCAAATTGTTGTCATTCACCTCTCTCCCCAGCTTTCTCGCTCGCCACTCTCCCTCTCTCGCTCGCCAGTCTCTCCCTCGCCTCTCTCACTTTATACAAACACAAATGTATAAAATGTGTTTGTGTTTGTATAAAGCGAGAGAAAAGTGTATATACTAATACAATACATATATTTTTGTCCTATACACTTATAATTATACAAATACAGATCTTCCCCTGCCCAATTCTCTTTTGTCTTTCTCGCTTTATACAAACATAGATTATACAAATTACAATGTATAATTTGTGTTGTATAAAGCGAGAGAGAGAGAGAGATTTGATATACAAACGTTTTATTTCGATTCAATTGTATACAAATTCAAATTTTGTGCAGATATACAAACACATAAAATTGAATTGAGAGGCTGCTAGCGATTTATACAAATGAGAGGTTGGCAGCGATTTATACAAATCTTACGCAATTATACAAACTATAGTTATAGCATACAAATATGATTTTTTATGTTTGCTAAATGTGAAAGTTGCTCTAAATATAATCATGGCCACTTTTTAAATTTTAATCCTGCAAGTTGAAAAAGAGCAACTTTTGTTAATAAGTTTTTTTTAAAAAAAAAACACTTGTACCCAAAAAGGGAAACTATTTACCAGCGGTTGTCTCTTTACTTTTATATCCCTTGTTTTTAACTATTAATTCGTGGATACCATCAAAGTTGACATATACTTTGATAAGTATATATATACTCTAAAGGCATCAAAGAGGAAGAAGTCGTGCTTAAGTGAAAACACTACTCAGTTACTCCTTGATACTATTAGAGTATATAAAAACTTTGATGGCATCAAGGAGGAAGAGGTAGTGTTTCAGTGAAAAGACTGTTCAATTACTGCTTGATACTATCAGAGTATATAGATACCATCAGAGTATATGTATACTACGATGGTATCAACATCGGTTCAGTGAATAGAACAAGGGGGCAGTCAGGTAAATAATTTGAGTTGTGGGTCCAATCAGAATAAATATATTTGGTCGAGTTCAATAAGTAAATACTTTGTCTAATAGGTCCAATTTGTGTAGTTTGTTCTTTTAAAAAATCTAATACTTTTAATGTGGTGAAACTTACCTAAATATACTTTCTTTAGAAAATATTTACTATTTATAGCTATATGATTTCAATGCATGTATAATTCACTTTTAATATATAGTGCTATTTTTTTTTATCAAAATAAACATAAGTTTAAAGACACTTATAATACATTTATATTGCATGCAAAACTTACTTTTATACATTGTAAATTATATTTATATTACATGCCTAGTTCATTTTTAATACATAATGTAGAATTTTTATCAAAAAAAATATAACATATTTTAATATATTTGTAGTACAATAACTATAGATGGTAAATAGTTTTAAAATATAATATATCAAGGTAATAAATAAAAAATATGTTTAAAAGCTGTAAATATTTTATAAAAAAAAAACTCTCAAAAAGGTAAATATCCCTTTTTTCATTAATAATTAGTAATATGATGACTTACAAAGAGTTGATCAAGGTTGACATGTGTTGATCATGATTTGACCAATATTGACCTTATGTTGATTAAAATTTAACTACTACTATTTGAGTTTTTGGGATGGTTCAAGCATGGTCCCACACACTTCACTAGCTTAACAATTGGATTATTTAAATATGTTACGAGGGTTGATCAAGTTTATTGTTTAGCTAGTAGTATAACTAGATTTCTTAGGAGTCGTTTGGTGTGAAGTATATGAGGCATAATAATTCTACTAATAAAATGTAAAATTATTTGATTATGTGCTTGGTTGGAGATACTAGGTAGTTTTGTGATTATTTATCCCATCATTTATAGTTTAGTGATGAGATAAGTTATTTCATATACGTGATGAAATAACTATATGGAATAACTTATCTAGGGATAACTTGTTCCCAACCGGACGATCCTTAAGATTGTTTGCTTCAAAATAAGGTTATCTCAATTATAATTCTGAGATTTCATCTTTTATATGGGGTATATAATTTTAAGATTTTGAGATATTAACTAATACTTGAAATTAAATACGTAGCTGATAAATTTAATCTCAAAATTATATTAGAATAAATGTTAGCAACATGATATTATGTCATCTCGAATAAATACTTTGAAGTGCAAACTTTCATTTTTCATAAATAATGACAAATCTTTCTAAATTTGAATTCGTAACTCCAAACTTATTATACAAAGACTTATATATCTTGATACTTGATGCTAAAATTCATCTTGATACTATTGATCTGATACATAACATCAAACCTAAACATCAAGTATCAAAACAAGATCACACCAAAATAATGATTTTATGCCATCACCACCTTTTCGTCATCAAACATCCTTACGCCAAAACACAAGTTTATTTTAACTCAAATATTACGAGGGGTTAAGTTCCTCAAGGAGACATAAATAGGAACAGGGGAGTACCATTTTAGATTTCATGTCTCTTAAAAAATTAGGTAAGTTTATCATTATATTCTTATTTAGTACTCCTTTCGGGTTTTTTTATATGTCATCCTTACCATAAATAGTTGATCCATAATACTTGTCATTTCATAAAATCAATGCATAAATTACGATATTCTTCCTATTATATCCTTAATAGTTAATTGGTCTTGAAAATAGATATTTGACCAACATAGGAATACTAATAAATAATTAATGTTCATTGTAATTACTTTATACATTGATTAATTTCTCTCACCATCGCATTACTCTATAAAATCTGATTTTGAAAAAGAAATCTCAACAAACAAATTAAAAATAAAAGATGGATTTATTTATCATTTATTGAAAAGTTGACTTCAAAAAAATATTAATTAAGGACAGAATTGTAAACTTACGTAGTTTCTTAATGCAAGTGAAATCTAAAAAGGTGATATATAAAAAGGAACGGAGGGAGTATTCTCTTGAAGTCAAATTTTCAATAAATGAACATAAGTTGATTTATTTTGATTAATCAAATGGACCAAGGAACGTGAATTAATCATTTAGTTTTTCTATGTTGGTCAAATTCATAATTTCAAGGTTAATAACTCTCAAGGATAAAATAGAAAAAATAGTATTATTTATATATTGATTTTGTGAAATGACAAGTATTAAGGAACATTTACTTTTAGTAAGGACAACATGTCAATAGGAACGGAGGGAGTAGTACAATATCCACATCTTGATTCCAAACCAAAAACTTCAAAAATCTTCTTCATTTTCTTCAACTCCATGCCAAAGCAAACTAAGTAGGCGTTTCGACATGCAATATGAAATCAACGTTTGGACATGCGATTTCGTGTTGGTTTCATCTTATGATTTTATATCATGAGATGAAATTCCAAATTCTTCAAAAATCATGATTTGGAAACTTCAAATCATGATTTGGAATTTTTCAAGTACAAAAATTGACCCACAAGTTTATATTTTGTAAAAACAACCACACATATATATTTACTAACCATTTATTTCATATGTAAATAGTAAAATTTATATCATTACTTTTTAACCATTTATATCTCATATAATGATTATTTTCACTAACATAGAATTTATTATTACTTCAAATCAATTTCTACTTTACCATTTTTATTCACCAAATTCATTATTTTTTTATCAAATATATGTACCAACTAAATTGACCAACAAATAACTCAAACTAACAATGTTGGTTCGTCATCTCAATCATATGAACGAGAAATGCAAGTTCAATGTGAGAAGATCGCTCATACTATATGGGAGGATTATATTAAAGAGTAATACACCACAACTTATGTTCAATTTTATTTTTTCATTGAATTAAATTTTGCTCAATAAGTATTATATTTTTTAAGAATATATCTTTGTAATAGTGTATTATGTGATTTTATAAACTTATGCTTATTTGGTAAGATTGTATAAAGAATTGAGACAATTTTAATAGTTTTACAACTTATGAGATTTTTATGTTTATGAAAAAACATACTATCTAAAAAGTTCAAATCGTATGTCCAAACAAAACTTCAACTTCATCTCATGATTTCGTATTATGATTTCATATCGGATGTGAGCCCTAAGAGAGTAACAATAATGGTATTATGAGATAGGTAAATAGGAATAATTGTAAAACTAGGCCAATAGAATAAAATTGTAGACCTAAAAAGAATGGTGTCAAACAGAGGAGCAGAGTAATGTAGTAAACAAAAATCACTGATGGCAAATTTCAACAGAAGTGACAGGAATACATAAATATAACTCAGCAAGTTCTACAAAACACTCAACAACAAAGAAACTATAACCAGAAACATCACATTGACAGGCTTAGTTGAAAATGCATTGTTCTTATGGCTGCTAGGACTACTTGCTTGGATCATGATTTTGAATTTACATGTTCCACCCGGTGGTGACGGATCTGTGTTTGTGATCATGGAAAGGTTCGGAAACTTGCAGGCACTCGATTGCTGGTCGTTTTCCTGATAGTAACTGTTGAATGCATATGAAATGTTGCCACGAGCATCTAGATCAGCACATGATGTCCCGTGCCCGAGGCTGGTGCAATCAGCATGTGAACATGCATAGCCTACACTATCAGCTAGCTGAGGATCATCAAGGCTAGCTGACGGTGACAACACGCACCACTGACGAGCCAGGTAACGAACACCACTTGCTGGTACTAAACCACCTCCATTGTTTGCACCTAACGAAAGATTGTATTTAGGCGTACCATCGAAGTAATATATTCCCCAATGGCGCTCAAAGTTACCGGGCTGAATGCTTTTCGCATCCTCATCAATCAGACTGAACAGGTAAGCATCTATAGGGCCAGGTCTCATTGGAGTCCCCTTTCCACCTGAAATGTGAGTCATGAATCCTTGGTTGAATCTCTGGGCAGCTTTTAAGTTTGCATTATTGTCTCCGTCTGTTGGCCATCCGATTTCCCCTATTATAATCGACATATTCGGGAATCCATTTTTCTGCAATGCCGAAAGGAGGGTATCGTGATTTGCATCGAACACATTGTTGTAGATTTTCCCGTTGTCATCGATGGGGCTTGAGTATCCGTCAAAGAAAGCATAGTCAGCAGGAAAGTTGGGGTCATTGTAGAGACTTATAAAGGGATAGATATTGACAGTAAATGCGCCTCCATTGTCATTCAAGAACTTGACAATGCTCACCATGAGATCACGAATGTCTTGGCGAAAGTCACCTGTTGAAGGTTTTTCACTTGAACTCTGGTATACATCAGCATTGAGAGGAATAGTGACTTTCACCCGATTACCAAGACCGGCTTTTATAAGGGCTGCCTGGATGTTTTGAAGAGCCGGGAATGTTGTTGACAGAAACGTCCCGTTTAACTGAGATAGAAATGGTTCATTTCCAACTGCAACATATCTGTATACAGAAGAGAATTTATATTTAGCAAAATTGAAGGCAAAAAGGTCAGCTATTGGCTACAATTAGCATTATATTGACTAGATACGAAATGTTCCATGTAATGTTGCCAAAACAAACAAGTTAGATTGACAATTCTCTATGGAAAAGCTAAGTTCTTCTCAGACTTTCTCTGTTTGTATACTCCTTTAAACATGGCTGATGATTTAGCAAATATTATCATACTTATAAATGCTAGAATACAACAAGCAAATCGCGGTAGTTTTTACAGTTATGGAGAAAGGAGATACATGTAAGTACCTTAAAAATGAATATTTTGCATACTGTCACTGTATATAACTTAAAAAGCACGAAGAATATTGAGAAGAAACTAAACTCACTTGATATCAACACTATTGGAAGAGACATGTGAAGAGACATTCTTCTCTACCCATTTCTCAGCAGCACCCAAACTGTTAGCTAAACTCCAAAGCATTTCATTTGGTATTCCAACCATGACTTCAATTCCAGAGCCACTGAGGGCATTCAAGATTTCTGAATCTGCATCAAACAGCTTCACTTTCTGAATCCCATTGTCTTTCAGTAACTTCACTACTATGTTTGGTGGCAATGGATGTGTTGCTTGTGTTCCCCAGTTTGCTCCTATTCCATACACTTTCCCCAACACCATAAACCCCAAAATCATTGAAATCCATAAACCATACTTCACCCCCAGAATTATCATCTCCTTTTTACACCAGAAAGGCCTCCTCTTAGACAAGAATCAAGAACTTGTTGAAAACAAGAAAAACTGAAATCAAACTTGAAATGGTTTCATTCCAAAAACACCATGATCAACTTTATCTCTGAAGAATCCAAAAGGGTCTCCAAGAATTGGAATTTCAAGAGGCTCAAAACTTACTTACAACAAAAAAAGAAGAAAACTTTATCTGTTTTAAACTTTCACTCACAAACTAGCTCAAGAATCCAAAAGGGTCTCCAAGAATTGGAATTTCAAGAGGCTTAAAACTTGTCAACAACAAGAAAGAAAAAGAACTTTTATCTGTTTTGACCTTTTACTCATAAATTAGCTCAAGAATCCAAAAGGGTCTTCAAGAATAGGAATTTCAAGAGGCTCAAAACTTACTAACAACCAAAAAGAAGAAAACTTTGTCTGTTTTGAACTTTCAGTTACAAACTAGCTCAAGAATCCAAAAGGGTCTTCAAGAATTGGAATTTCAAGAGTGTCAAGACATACTAACAACAAAAAAGAAGAAAACTGTCTGTTTTGAACTTTCACTCACAAACTAGCTCAAGAATCCAAAAGGGTCTTCAAGAATAGGAATTTCAAGTGGCTCAAAACTTACTAACAACAAAAAAGA
Source organism: Solanum etuberosum (assembly GCA_029582245.1). Classification (NCBI taxonomy): domain Eukaryota; kingdom Viridiplantae; phylum Streptophyta; class Magnoliopsida; order Solanales; family Solanaceae; genus Solanum; species Solanum etuberosum. Next base: position 43,222 of record JAJONR010007224.1, read on the forward strand.
AGAAAACAGTCTGTTTTGAACTTTCACTCACAAATCCAAAAGGGTCTTCAAGAGGCTCAAAAAACTTACTAACAACAAAAAAGAAGAAAACTGTGTCTGTTTTGAACTTTACTCATAAACTAGCTCAAGAATCCAAAAGGGTCTTCAAATATCAAGAGGCTCAAAACTTACTAAAAACAACAAAGAAGAAAACTTTTTATCTGTTTTGAACTTCCACTCACAAACTAGCTCAAGAATCCAAAATGGTCTTCAAGAATTGGAATTTCAAGTGGCTCAAAACTAACTAACAACAACAAAGAAGAAAACTTTATCTGTTTTTACACCACCCATGTCACCAACTCAGAGAGTGTGAGAGATTTGGAGTTCAAGAATCTAATGAAAAACTGTGGTTTGTGCATGGGTTCTTGCTTGAGAAGATAAATAAAAAGGGTTTCAAAAGGGGGATTTCAAATTTTGAATTGGGAAAAAGATCATTTGTAGTAGAAGCTGAAAATATACCAAATCAAAGGAGGCAACAAAGCATATTCTGAAATGAAAACAGAGAAAAAGAAAAGGGAGTTCAAAAGATTACTACTTTACATCCTAAGGAAGTAAACAGTAGGTCTACTAGAGAAAACCAATCTTGTTAAGCAATGAAAATTTAACAACTAAAAAGGTGAAGGAAATTCTGTAGTTTCTGAGTATTGAGTCACAAATACTTGTCAAAGAAAAGTGAAGATGATAGCTACATATAAGACAGTGATATATATATGTATATATGTGTGCTCAAGTGATCTAGCATGAACTGAACTATGTAACTAGTACTAGTACATTTGATCAATGTTTGCTTTTGCTTTTTGTTTTTGTCCCAAAATAATTGTTCATATGCCACATACTTTTTTTCTCCACAATCATATATTATTATAATTTTCTTGAACTTTCTCTTTGATATTTGATTAGATTTTCAAAATTCGTTCTTCAAATAGACCAGCTTTGGAATTTTGAGACTTCAACTTGTACAATTTTAAATTCTTTTCAAATAAAATGCATGTTCAAATAAAACTTTAAAAATTTAAATTTTTAAATTTTAACTTCAAAATCTATGATCAAACGGTAAGTTAGCTTATAATGAGTGACATCATTGAAGTTATATTTTCTCGTTGAATAAGGTTAGAGGCAAATTTAATTTATATTCATCAAAATATTTGAACAATGTTATAATTATGGCTATAAATGTTAATTTTTTTAGTCAAACATATAATCCATGATATTCTTGCAAAATGTGTGCTTAGTTATAATTTTTATTAATTAATTCAACTAAAATATCATTTATTTGAAAAGTATATATCAATTATTTTTATACTATTAGATAATAATTAAAAATTATATATTTTAAAATAACATGTATCTTGAATACCTAACGTAGATAAATATTAATAATATTTCTTATATGGACATATTTGTCAAATATTAACTTTCAGTGTTTGATAATTAATTTTTATTTTTAAAATTCAAAGACCTAGTTGTGTAAGTAAATTTGTGCAATTAAATAACATATTTAAAATTACACTGCAATTACATTATAATTATAATAAATAAATAAGTCTTGATAGATGTACTCTACTACAAACAATCACTACTTTAATAATTACACAAAATTTAATTAGAAAATGACTTTCCAAACAAATCTTTCGTGGTGAATTTTATATTCAATTGTGGAAAAAAATTGATGAGGTCCACTTTTATAATTTTTCCACACAATTATTGATCCATTATTTTCATGACAAATGGAAAGGATATCACAAGTTCAATGTAAATGTTTTTTGTTGGATTATCATTTATAGAATAGTAAGTATTTCATTCCAGAAATGAATAGTGAGTTTTCACCTAACCATTAACTAGTGAACCTGTGTTTTCAGAGAGTATTTGAAATATTGTCATGGTTAATATTAAAATAATAAGTGAAGTAATCATCGTCTAATCAATCGACTCGGACACCAGATAATTCATGTTCATCTATTTTATTTCGCCCTAAATGGAACAATTCTCTTGGTTACGCTGCTCTTCGATTCGAGTCTCCATGTCTGCTTTTCTTCACTTGTAACTTAATAAGTTGGCAAAGCCAAATAAGAGTCAAATTGACTTAGAAGTATTTCAAATTTATTTATATGTTTATTAAACATTCAAATTAAATCACTCAAAAGTTATAAAATAGATAGTCATTTTCAATTTACAACTTTTCATTTTATAACACTACTAAAAAAAATACTATTTTCTCATTGTAAAATCTTGTTGAAAATTATTCAGTTGTTATTATCGCATATATTTCGATTGAATAAATAAGAAAAGAAAAAATTAGGAAGCTTTCCAATATTTCAGTGAAAATCTGTTTTCCACCATACATTTTTCCAATGAACATCAATTCGGTGAAAGGTGAAAAAGTATCATGTTTTATAACACAATTTTAATTTTTTTTGCAATAAAAAAATCTCTTTTTCTAGTAGTGATTTGATCAAGATTAATTAAGGTCGAGCCTTTGAAATAGGGAGCTTCTTTGTATGAAGTGCTTCAATCCAGATTTACTTGGCACAAATCTTAATTACTACAACAGTACTTAGATAAGTTTATTGAAATTTCTAATGTAAATATTGGATCTATACAAAAGTTACTGAATTCATCTAAATCCCGCGTTGTACTGAAGCTCCGCTCCTGGCCATGTTAAAGAAAATGTGGTTATGTGCATGCACAAAGTGCGACCTCAATAATTCTCCCAACATTTATAATGCAACAATATATTTTTTTCTCTTTTGGAAAGAATTAATTACTTATAAGAAAAAGAGAAACCAAACATTGGTTGTAGTCGAAATAGTAGAGATCTCATCACTTTTAATCAAGTTTGAGCCCTGAAAATAGAAGAAAAAATCATGTTGGAAGTACCATTTTCAGAAATTGGCTTGTAATATGCAAATTCGAATTTAGTCGAGTTTCAATACAGACACCAGACATTGAGTGGAAAAAAAAAGAAGAGATAACCATATTAAATTTCAATTTTAATGTAGTTAAGAAAAGGAAAAAAAGCTAAAGTATCTTGAGTGTAGTATGATTGATGGCAAAAAAAAAAGAGCACAAACAAGTGTGTACATGGGGTCACAAATGGCTTTTTAGTCATCACTTTGATGCTTAGCCTTTTACAAGAGAATTAGGTATACTCACTTGCAAGAGATATTAGGTGGGAGACCTATATATAGTTCTATAGAATTAAAATATACAATTGTAAGGCTATAGTTAAATCACAATGTTGTACACTAACCTACATATCTCCTTGATCTTTAGTAAAAATAAAATAAAATTATGAATAAGTATGAGATGCAATATTTTTCTAGTAATTATTTTTTATTGCAAGAGCTCTTGTTAATTTATAGATTTACTTCTAATTTAGTATATTCTAAGATATTTTGTGTGTAACTTATATAAATTTCACTAGGTTATGAACTAATTACTTAGATACACGTTAATTTGTAATATTATGAATTTTACTAAATTTTGGTGCGTCCAGATATATGTATCTAGATATACATGGGTCAAAATTAGGTGTAATTTGTTCTGTATACATTGTATCCAAGTGGATTCACATGTATCTAAGATACATAGACAAATCTCGCTCACCTCCCTCATATCTCGCTCGTCACCCTCCTAAGTCCCATGTATCTAGTATTCAGATACATGTGAATCACACTGGATACATAAAGCGATACATAAACAAATCTCGCTCACCTCTCTCCTGTTTTCGCTTACTTCTCTCCTCATTTAAATGTATCTGGTAGCAAAAAAAAAGCAGGTATATATTAAGAAGTATTTTACTTAAAATCTGATATGCAATTATTAATTAATGATATAAAATATAATTATTTCAAACTATAAGGAAAACTAATAAATATGATAGAAATATTTGTGTAATTAGATAATTTCTCTTCTTTTTTTTAATTATTTAGCAAGAAGAATCATACGTCTTGCGGTAGATCAAAATTATATGAGTTCCACTTGTGAGAAATTGCTAACACATCTTATGCAACAATAACCTATTTAGTACAATTTCATGGGTAGGTTACAAGAATGGTAAAATATACACAAATTTTATTCTTATTTTTGTGAAGTAGAAAGATTAATTTCGATAGATCAAGAACTCAAAAGAAGTGTAACCAACACAGAATTGTAAGAAATATAAAATAACAAAATAACAAGATACAACAACAAATAATAATACACAAAAAAAAAACTACGCGATAACATGCTAACACATGATCTTATGTTAAAATATTTTGTTTTGTTTTAAATTTTTTGTAAAATATTTCTAAAATTGATATTTTTTTTTCGTTTTAAATCAACATCATGACTTTTATCCCGTATCTTTTAGTAGAAAATATCCTCTTTTAACAAGTCTAACGCTGAGTTTCATTTCTTCTTGAGAATGTACATATTCAAGGAATTATTTGTTTTTTTCTATTTTTATTAGGAAAAAAAAATCATTTTTCCTCATTTGAAAACATTTATCTTTTAGAAAAAATATTTTTCAAAATTTTTAGCAAATCAAATATGAAAAAATATAAAAAGAAATTGTAAAAAATATTTTCCGTCTTATCAAACACCTTAGTTGTTTGATCTTCTATTTGTTTTGCCCCTTTTACCACTTAAATGTGTTGTACTAATATATCCACACTTTATTACTTTTTGTAATGCATTAATTCGAAGTCCCACACTTTTTATTACTTTAATTAATGCATTATTTTTATATATTACTTTGTGAATTTGAAGTGCACTTTGGTGACTTCCTCCTAGGGCTAGAATGTTGAACCCTAAAGTTCATCTAATTAAGCAACATTAAGATATATTTTCATATCTTAATATGTGATTAAACAATTAAACCAATATAAGGACCTCTCACCTTTTGACTATTATATATTCTTTATTTTATACACCATATGATAACCAAAAGGCTAACCAAAGATAATAATAAGGAACTTCTTTTCCATTAGCTTTAAATAAAATTCCTCTTTTTAATGGTAAAAAGCTTATTTTCTTCTAATCTTATTGTAATTTAAGTGAATTTGTTTTAATCTACCAAGGCAATTCATTTTTTGTTTTATATTCTTGAGTTCAATACCTAATATCCAAACTTTCTAAACATTAAATGAAATTGGAAGTTAGTATGTTCCAAAATGTGAGAGATATTTTATTTAGCAATGGATGAGGCGTAAATCTGGTGACATAATAGCTTGATATAAATAAATATGTTATGAAAAAATAAATCTAACATTAAAGAAAATTTATAAGAAGTTTGTAAAGATTTTAACATAAATATCCAAACACACTAACATAAGTCTAAAGCTACAAAAATAAAAATATCTTACCAAAGATGACAATAAATTTTCATCAATAAAGTCAATAATCAAGATAAACAAATATGGTAGCTTATTTTAAATATAATGAGTATTATAATTTCTATGAGTCCTATGATTCTTCTTTTTGAAAATAAATTCAAGGACTTTAGAATTTGGATGTTTAGATCTTGAATTGTATTTGAATTTAAGGATCTAAAACTTGATTTTGAATTGGATGGTCTTGATTTGACTTGTGCTTGAATTTAAGGGTTTGAAACTTAATATTGAATCTTCGTCTTAATTTCTAGCACTTGTAAAGAAAGATTTCAGTGCGAGAAACATGTGGCATTTGATCCACAGTCTCGCTTCGATTTATTGTTAGAATTTTGGTGTCTTTTTAAAATTATGAGGAATCGAAGATCTTTATATATAGTTGTAGAATGAAAGAGTTGTGATAAGGACAAATTCTTTTTTTACAAGTGATATGACAATATTTGATTGACTGAAACATGTCATCTACACATGGTAATTTTAGCAAGTTTAATTTGGAGCTGCTACAATGGCTATGTCTGTGAAGCATATGTACATTATTATAGTAACTCTTGGTGTTCTCTCATTTATATTTGGGGTTATTGCTGAGAATAAAAAGGGTTGTTAACTTCATCATACTACTAGTTAATAATTTATTATAGACCAAGATTTCAACAAATTGGAGTTCAATTTTTTGATCATCCCCTCATTTTCTCCCTTCATTTTATGTGAAAGTGAGGTTCCTTTTTTCTTTCTCGTTTTTATTTGTAACCTTGGTTTCCGGGCCAAATACGAGTAACTTTGTCTACCAAAGCTGAACGAATAAGAAGAAATCAACAGATTTTTTTTATTTTTTTTGCCTCTGTTACAGAGGCAAATCTAGAAGGGTTCCGTGGGTTCACGTGAAGCCATGTTTTCCTCTCTAGATCATATAGTAGTGTTATATTTTTAAAAGAAATACTTAAATATAGATGTGTGAATCCACGATGATTGGGTGCACCTCTCTATGTGAGGATATAAATTTAAAATTTATATCTATATTGTTTTTTTGAGTAACACCTCTACAAGTGGTTATCAGGAACACTTTTGACGTTTCAACTAATTTTTCTTTTATTTTCTTGCATTAATCTTTCAAAGTTCAATAGTGTTACATTGAAAATTCCTTAAAAAATTATATAATTAAATCAATTGTGTATATTAAAATTTAAAATTATGTATTTAATTTGTACCTTTAATTTTTAAAATTTAACACGCATATTAAGAACCTAATGATCAAATGAATCAAATTTATATGCATTTTTTTTCGTAATAGACTAATAGTGCACCCATCCTTGTGAAATACTGGATACGCCTCTGCTGCTTTGTTGGCAATTGAACCAGAGGTTCTCAATCCCGCTGGCAATCCTAATGAATCTTTTTCTTGCATAGGGTGAAGAAGGACATAGGACAGACCTAGCAACTTAGCATATGCATAGCTCTTTTTGTGGCTAAAACTATTTTGTTTATCTGTTCAGTTATTGAATTTCGAGTATCGCTAATCAGTAATGCTTTCTAGTTTGATTTTTTCTGAGTAATATAACACTTCAAGTCTCTTTAGATTGTGAAGAACGAAACATTGGTGCATATATTTAACAATGTCCCATGTTCTGTTATCTCTCCTTTGTCATTTTGGATTTTCTGAGTGTTGTTTCGTTGCAGCCAGCAAATGGAACTGCAATACTAGGAAAAGGGGTTGTTATTTGTAAATATCGATCTGATCACACTGTTGCACTGGGCTTATTGTTTCTTGCTGCATCTGCTATGGTCGGCTTCACGTCTTTGTTTTACCCATATAAGGGGAAGTCAATTCCTCAGGCTGAGAAGCACTAGTTTCGTTGTATTCCTCAATGTTGCTTTGTAAGTATATTTCTGCTCGTCGTCATCTTCTCTACTTTCATATGCCATATATACGAACTAAATTGATCTGTCTTGCAAGTCTATCTGACAGCAAACTAGTGAAAGCCATTAAGCAGCAAGGTAGTTGAGGAAATAAAAAGATTTGAACTTTCTAAATTTCTCGTGCTTTTATGGTGTCTTGCAAAGACAGTTTCGTGTAATTTCTTGAGAAAGGTATAAATATATTTAGGCTTGAGAAGAAAGATATAGATGCAGGGGTGGAGCTAAAAGCCTGGATACAGCTTCGGCTGAAACCAGTAGCTTTTGCTCAAACAACTTAAACTCGTCATTCTAAAATCCAGAACCAATAAAGTTTAAATTTTGGCTCTGCCTCTCATTTTATATTTTGTGTCTCAGTTGCCTCATATTAGCTCTTTAGTGATTTTGATGTCAACTAGTGAGCGGAAGAAGCAATTCTTGTCATTTTCGTTTACGTTATTTGAATTTTGTTTAACTTTGACTCATTTAGCTTTGATATTCTGCTGGTAAAATAAAGGGGTACGTACAACTGGCTTAGCAGCAGTGCTGTTGTTGTGGCCTATAATCAGTGAGCAACTTCATATCACGCGGAACATACACCACAACTTGCAAACGTGGTGTCCAACTGCCAAGACTGGACTTCTTGGTAGCGGTTCCTTCTTGTTTCTTGATTCTGCGCTCTTCTGGTTGGTTTGCTTGATGATATCTAATAATGCTCGGGAGGATTACGTTGAAGAAACAGCAGCAGATCGATCTTAAAGGCGGGGATGCAGTAAACTATGAAGAAGATGTAGTTATCAAGAGTGCCTAAGCTATTTCTTGTATGTCTTTCACTTGCTTGTTTTATTTCTGATGTTGCCACAATCAGGTGGTAAGCTTGCCTTGCGCGAGAACTCGTTTGTTGTATTTGTATAAAAGAAAAATGTTACTACGATTCGTCTAATTGCATCTTGTTCACCATTTCTTGATGAAGCAGTGGCAGTGAAGACTGACGAGTGGGATGGGTGAAATACAATGTATCTTTGCTATGTTTTGAAAAAAATCACTAGAGTTTACAAAAACGGACACTAATTATGCTATTTATGAAAACGCCCAAACTAGCAAGCTAGTTCTCCCTCATCGTCTGCAGAAAGCTTCTTTGCTGTGTTTATAAGGAAAAACATTCATATATATGTTTGTTCCTTGATCTAGCTAAGTTATATGGGTTCAATCTTTAAGATTTCTAATCAAATTCGACATTTTATAAGTTTAATTTTTGATAATTAATTTTGACAGCATGAAGTAATTATACAATACTCAATCGTTTTACACGCCTTGATCTACCTAAGTTATATGGTTCAATCTTTAAGATTTTTAGTACTGAATCACCTCAAAAAAGGCGGGCGCTTCACATTCTTAAATGACTGACAATTTTGTTAGATTTGCTTATCTTGATCCATTCTTGTGGATGTGATGATGTATCACTCCAAAAACTTGAAGGTGCCACAGAATCTAATTCCCTGTTTACGCGGTCTTTCCACAAATATTATCGTATCCGTATTGGATTATTCAAAAATGTACTAACTTTCAGAGAATCCAACACGCACCCAACAACGCGTGTTATGTTCTTTACTTTCATGTGTGATTTGAGCTAAACATATAGCCTATCCCTTTTTGCCATTTCCATGTACTTCAGGATACTTTTACATGTTAACTAAATTTCAATGGGCAACTTTTTAATTGATCTGTCTGAGCTGATGTTGTGTTTATATGATTTAACCAATTAGGAAGTCTCAAATGAATGCATCGGATGGAAACATACAACTTTTATGACATAGTGACATTTTGAGACAAATATTTCTATTAAGAACGACAAATATTTTGAGACGGATGGAGTATATATATAACACTAATAGCTCGCTATAATATAAAAGGTGTCTACACTACTGATGTAGTATACAACTTGAATCCAAAGTTGGTAACTACCGCAATCAGCCAGGAGGTTCAACTGCCACCACTCGCCCTAGAACCTGTTCCTCCTCTGGTCCTCAGATGTACCACCCGAGCCCCAATCCAAACCACCTTCAAGGTGGGTGATGCTCAACTCATAGTAAAGCATCTTCTACCACAACTTCATCAACAAAGAATTTAACATTGGGTGATGCTCGTTGGTATTGTTTCATCTCATCCATAATTTCTCTACCTGAAAGACAAAGGAGATGTTCATAATTCCAAGCGGAAATTTCCTCAAGTACAGGTGCAGACGCTAATATAAGCCTCAGAAATTCCATTTCCACCTCAAGACCACTAAACATACTCATATGTACTTTTTGAAGCAGCTTCACAGCACCACACAAACTTGATTGGTCTCGTAAGTATTGTACAACAGGTTCCACAGCTTGGTTTATCATTCCCTAAAAGATTATCAGAAAAGTGGTCAGATGACGAAACTGTATAAAATGACCTTAATGAGAAATAGGAGAGAGTGATTACACATTCAATAGTCAACTTTTGTAATTTGGGGAAGCTTGTAATCAAGTAAATAACACCCGAAACATATTTAACGCTTCTGAAGAACATTGCCCGAATACTGAATGATTAGACATTGTTCAGAGCAGTCATATGATTCTCCGGCAGACCTCCCATTGTTAAGTACTAGAAAAATATCAAAAAATTAGTTAAAGATACAAATCAGATGCACCATTTGGTTATGTAGATAAGCACCAAACTTCACTAGACTATAACTAATTATATCACAAATGTCCTTTACCTCCAATAAATGACCACTTATATCCAGTTGCATTAGGCATGGCATGTGACAGAAGAACTTTGTAATATTGGAACAAACAGGAGATGCAACCATCGAAACTCGTGAATTGAGATGCACAATAAGTTTCTCGAGCATAGGGGCGTTCTTGAAGCAAATGGACTTTGAATTTCCTTTAAAGTCAAAGCATTTGAGATTAGGTGCATCAATTTCAAGGGTGTCAAAATTTGTGCACCATCTCAGCGTCAATCTTTCAAGCAATGGGCATCTGAAAATAAGATTCCCAAGTATTGCTGGATCAAAAGTGACAAAATGAAGATCAAGATTAATAAGCTTCTCAAACCCTTTGAAACCGGGTGGAGGATGGAACGAGCATCAATCAACTTTCAGATGCCTTAGGTGATGGAATGTGAAAAAGTGAGAAGGTAAATGATATCTGTTGTTTAAGCCGTTTCCGCAAAGGGTGAATTCTTGAACATATTTCTTTGACAAGAATAGTATCCAGTGATCAATATCAGGATATATTGTCAAGTTAGAGCCCCCAAGACTAAACTTAAGTATTGGTCCTTTATGGAGTAATAAGACTTGGTAAATGATTGCCTTAGTTTGTCGATTACGTTCATACGTCACGAAAAATTGATAATCAAACTCAAGTTCTTGACGTGTAACCCATTTATACCTCCAGTCTCTTGACAAGATACTAGTCTTCGCTGCATCTTTCAGAGGCAAGCACCCTAATATTCCATCCAGAACATTACAAGGCAAATCACTAATTGTATCTACACCAAATCTTGTAGCACTCCTCATGATCAAGTACTTACAAGTTGCATACACTTCTGAAAGTTAAGATCAGGAAAGTTAAACCAATAGTATCAAGCAAATGCACTTTTTGACTTTCAGAGTATTCAATATTCTCAACAGAATTTCGACATCAAGATAACACATGCAAATATACAAAAATACATATTTCAACAATGTATGCATAACCTTTGCATATGACTAATAATTCAATGTTTTTCATCTATATACAATTTTTCAACAATTTTCGTAATGGTATAAGAAATTGGAAGATTGTTGGAGGACCACAAACTTCAAGTTGAGAGAACATTGTTAGTGTCTACAAAAAAAAAAAAAGCCCAATAGTCACCAAAAATTAAGTCCATCTAACCAACATGGGTTGTGATGCAGTGTAGGACCGTCAACCAAAGGGTGATAATACTGTTGGGAGTGTCACCCCTGAATGGGGCCTGCACTGCGAGATCCAGATTTAGTCGGGCTCCGGACAGCGGGTGGGAAACCAAAAAAAAAGTCCATCTAACTAACTGAAATTTTATATAAGGACTTTCTTCCTCTCATTAGCCAGTGTTCCTCAGTTTAAATTTCTCAAAGTAGTGATGAGAAGTTTATGATTCAAGTAAGTAAAGTGATAGTTTTCTAAATAGGGCAAATTAGAGAAGAATGACAACAAATACGACCAATTTCAATATGAATTAATCACAAATCCATTGTAATCAGAAACATGAGAGTTCCTATTGCTACACAAATTCCCCCAAAAGTAGAGGGTTTAAAGGGTGTGTAGTTAAGTGGGAACTGCAAAGAGATGTAACATAAAACGAGAAGTTGATTGACTCAATAGGGTTACCTTTAGATGAAGAGTCCACCGGAGAGAGAGATCAAAACTGCCGGTTTTAATGGAAGTTGGCGACGTTTCACGTTTGGTGTTTAACTCCTCCCTTAATGCACGAAAAACGTACATTTCAATACAAGGGCACGAAATATGCTGGATGATAAATAGACGCAAAAGCTAAAAAATTTCTTTGATTTTTAAAATTGAATAAGTGTCGTTGGATAACTATTTTTAATATAGTGGATAAAGAGAGTAAGTGTTTTGAAATTTATGATCTAAAATAAGATATTTGTGTGGTTGTAAAAGGAGAATTTTAGAACTAAATTATTTCTAATTATACTAAGAGATAAATATAAAAAACACATCTAAACTATTTCATTTTTTCTGTGTTTCATACCTAAATTATTGGGAGTCTGAGTTTCATACCTAAACTATCACTTTTTAGTTTGAGAAAACACACATTAGTGGTGTGTGTAATACACTCTCTCTATTATTTACAAAAACTTTGACACATGACATTCCACATAGATAAAATATTCTACTTTGAAAAAATATAAATAATAAACTATTAGTATTAATTAAAAATTAAATATTAAAGTATTACCCCTGTCAGGGACAATCCCCCGTCCTTTATTTATTTTTAATTTCGTTTATAAAATATTTTTAAAAAATCCATACTTTAACATTTTAAAAATATTTTATAAACGAAATTAAAAATAAATAAAGGACGGGGGATTGTCCCTGACAGGGGTAATACTTTAATATTTAATTTTTAATTAATACTAATAGTTTATTATTTATATTTTTTCAAAGTAGAATATTTTATCTATGTGGAATGTCATGTGTCAAAGTTTTTGTAAATAATAGAGAGAGTGTATTACACACACCACTAATGTGTGTTTTCTCAAACTAAAAAGTGATAGTTTAGGTATGAAACTCA